>CAKAOI010034637.1:0-68767 GCA_916701655.1 Sebastiscus albofasciatus | reverse complement strand
CAGTATGGACAATCAGGATGATAAGTTTATAAATAGACTGTAAACATACTGTATATGAAGAACCTTGAACAAAAGGCCTCGGTGGTACTAAATTACACTGTGGGGGAATTCCATAAAGTGCTAAAGTCTTCAAGTGTTGTTTTTTCCTAGTATGGAATACATCAGAGTGCCACATACAGGTACTTTGCAAAAAGTCAAGGTGGTCTGATGTATGAGAGTCTATATGATATAAAACACACTCATTCTGAGTAAAAACAGGGTTTCGGTCTCATCTAGCACCAGACAGTGAAGGCCTCAGTCAGTCTCCAACAGAAAGTCGATGCTCTCGGGTGGCAGCGCCCAGTCTTCCTGACTGAGCAGCGAGTGCAGGTGAGCAGCAGTGGCTTTTTCCCTCTGGCAGGTGCTCCAGTAGCGCAGCATGGCAAACACTCGCTCCACATGGAGCGAATGGTCCTCTTCAATCTGTTCCAGCTTCACAGAGGGGATGTCCAGAGCCAGCCTGCCAATCTCCCTCCAAGATTTGCCGATGGTACGGGCCACAGCCATCAGCTGCTTCTCTTTAACCAAGCGAGAGCCTGCATGTGCAATGAGATAGAGGCAGATAAAGTGGGTTACGGTCTCTACAATGTTTTAAAGGGAATCACTTTGAGTGTAGTGTGACCCACCTTTGTTGCAGATCTGTTTGGCTGGAATAATCTCTTGTAAGTCAGGAGCTGTTTCTCTCTTTCTTGATGCTTCACTTTTTCCTTGTAAATTGAGAAAACTTGTATATTTAACATGGAAATCTAACAGTATTTCCATTGCTGACAATACTGAGCAGACTTTGTCCTACCTGAAGACAGAAGTGTGTCGACTGTGTTGAGCATTGGGAAGGTTTCCTGTAGGACCTGGTCGTTCAGCAGCGCCAGCAGACCCCGTGCTGCTCGAGGACCTCTCTGGATGACGTGATCCAGCAGCTCTGTCACCTTCTCACTAGGGACACGGCAAGCTTTCACCTGCTGATAGCCGCGAACAGACAGCAAAAAGCGAGAGTCCGCATGCTGCAGGACAAAGTCGGCATCTGCGCTTAGAATTTCTATCAGTTTGACCTTTTGGCCTCTGAGTAGCTGGATCTCTGCTGCTGGTTCCTCAGCCATGACTGGATGTCACTGAAATGAGAAAATAAAGGGATGATGAGTTATTTTAATGCAAGCACAGATCAAAAAACAGTTATTTCCCATTTAGATTCTCACAATGAGGTCATGGTGTACTTCTAATAAAGTAATGAAACCTTAACAGATATTATTGATAGATAATAACTATTGCATCTACAGTACTTTTTTGCCCAATTAGGCACACTGTATGGGAATCTAACCCAGTTGAAAAGACAGTTGATGGGATTTAAATCCTTGAAAGATTATGTAAATTACAGTAAATGTGGCTTCAGTAGGGGGGAAAGTCTTAACATATGATGCTGTCTACTAACACAAGTACTGATTGTTTGTGAAAGTAAGTAGCTTTGGTCATGCAGAATGTCAAGTCTTAAAAGAAATACAGTATTGCAGTGGTGGAAAGTAACTAAGTACATTTACTCCAGTACTGTACTTAAGTCCAATTTTGAGGTACTTTACTTTAGTATTTCCGTGTTCTGCTACTTTCTACTTCTATTCCACTCAATCTCAGAAGGAAATATTGTACTTTTTACTCCACTACATTTATCTGACAGCTTTACAGATTGAGATTATTAAAACAAAATATAACCAACTAATAAATGATGATGTACTATTATAGATTAAACTACCCAGCAGTATATAAAGTCATTAAAATAAGCTCCACCTTAACCAGCTGCAAGATTAAAGTGATGAACACATTAATGCATCAATAGTTATAATATAATAAAGATTATTCTGGAGGATGAGTACTTTTACTTTTGGTACTTTAAGTATATTTTAATGCTGATACTTTTGTACTTTTGAATGCAGTACTTTTACTTATACGTAACAGAGTATTTCTACATTGTGGTATTAGTACTTTTATTGAAGTAAAAGAGTACTTCTTCCACCACTGCATTATTGTGCTGTGCACTATTATTCTGCAATAAATCAACAAGAGCTCAAATCTACAATACAATATTCTAATGGGGAAAGTGTATTTAAAACAATATGTTTGCATGTTTGTTATTTGAACACAATATTATTTCCATTCTGAAACTACATGTCTGTGTCAGCAGCAGTCCCATGCTGAATAATATCTCTCTGGACTTCCTGGTGCAGCATCTGTTGTTGTCTCGAGCTCCAGATGCGCTTCACACTTAACTCTCTTACACCAAAGTACTGCTTTATGGAAGTAACAAACTAAATCTATTCCCATAAGACTCTTACCATAGTGTAACAGCTGGAGAACAGAAAAAAAACACGATTAAACTAAAGCAGGCTTTTGCAGACAGCCGGAGAGCATTTCCTCTGTTTGCATGGTTTGGATCACAAGCATCAGAATCTTCTTTCCTCCCGCTGCTGTTTCTTCTTTGTCTATTTTCTTCATCGTGGTGCAATACAATGCATTGAACATGCAGGCATTCATTTCTGTGTGCTTCCATCCAGCGGGTGGATGACTTCACTGCAGTAATGTGCCCATGGCTGTGAGGATTTAGTGACATCTGGTGGACACACATTGCACTCTGTGGTGAGAGAAGCACTCAGGGGGCTATTATTACAGAAATACAAATTATTAATAACACAATGTTTAAATAAAGATGATTGATTCACGTTACAGCAGAACAGAGACAATATGAGAGGTAAGAAAATGAATGAAGAACTATTTGAATGAAACAAATAAGAAAAGAAATTGACCAAATTATAGGAGAGATTTATACAATATATAATACAGAGACTATATCTTCGACTATGTAGAAGTGAAATGTGCAAATATTTGTGCAAAAAAAATTGTGCCATGGTGTGTGTGAACTATATATACAGTGTATGTGTGTAGTGTATGTAATATACAAACTCAATACAATAATAATGCAATAATATGAAGTATGTATAATAGAAATAAAAGAGAATACCACGGTATAGCATATAATACGATAATACAAAAGTACAATGATAGTAATATAGTAGCAATATAATATAATTACATTTTGAGTAGTAATAGTAATAATAATAATAATAATAATAATAATAATAATAATGGTGATCTATAATCAGGGACAAGGTGCAGTCTGTCTATTTATCTATTGATCTAATAAAAACTAAAACAATAAATACTACTAAAAATACTACGAATAATACTACTACAAATACTACTAATAATACTACTAAAAAAATAAAAATTAAGCTAAAATATATCAATATCCATCCATCTATCTATCTATCTACCTACCTACCCACCCATCAATCCATCAATCCATCAATCCATCCATCTATCTATCTAATATGTTATATGTTTCTAAAAGGAGAATAGAAGAGAAGAGAATAATGTTATGTGTAATGCTGTTTCACTGAAATGAACTCAAAATTCCTGATCCAGGACAAACACACTCTCTGCTGTTGTTAATCATGTAAATAGTTAAACTGTAAACTAAACGACTTCTATTCTTCTGGGCCCTCTTCTTCACAACAAGAAGCTCAAACATTCACATCGACTCCGACAAACGTTTTGTTGTTCATCCCGCGGAAGTGCTGTAAACGTGGGAATAAATATTTGATTGATTTGTTTGAGCAGAAAAGATTCAAAGAGAAGTGATTACCACAAACAGGAGACGTTCCACGCACGGCCATGTGAGCGATGCAGGATGTACAGTACATCTGAGTTCAGTGTCTCATTTCCTCCCAAGGCCTCTACTACTGTTACCGGTCAACAATTATCAGCCACCGCCGGTCACACGTCTGCTTAGCCTGTTTACTCAGCTCCAGCTCTGGGAAATGACAAATCAATATCTTATTCCTGGACAGATATTTGCTTTGTGTGAGAGGAAAAGCCTCTGGAGCCCATTTCATCCACACACAGTATACACTCTGAGTCACTGTGTGTGCATTAGCTGTCTGAATAAATCCAGTTTTCTCAGTGGGTGGAAAGAGTAGAGAGAAACATCATTTATTCTTATTGTTTATTCTTCCCACCCAGGTGAGCCTGCTGCAGGAGAGAGGAATGCACAATTCATCTACCTTTATGTACTTCTAACGGCTTTATTATGCTATAAATTTGCATTATGTTCACACTTGATCTTGAGAAGATACATTGTGAAGACTTATCACACAAACGCAGTGATGTACTGATCTGAGAAAATATACACATGTTGACACTCTGGTGAGCTTTCAACTCCAAATGCTGTATAATGTGCCTGCGAGATGTGCACTTAGTCGTTCTGCATTAAATCACTGCAACGCAAGTGGAGCATATTCTGTATGGAATATGAAAATGAACTTAGTCTGCCGCTGATCGAGCACGATCCCACTCATATACCCTTGTGCTTTTCAGGCCCCATCGCACTCTCCGTCAAGTGGTAAACTCCATTTGTGTGTGCATGCTAGTGGTGGATGGTATAATAGCTTGGACGCTCCGCAGTGCTGATGGAGAATAATGCAGTTTCCTTATGAGTGGCTCTGGCTCCATTCTACAGACCTCTGCACCTGGAAAATTGGGATTTTGTAGAAGAGTGTGTGTGTGTGTGTGTGTGTGTTTATTTATGCATGTATACAATTCAAGAGTGAGCCAGCGCAGCAGCTTATCCCCTCTACGCCTTAACAGATAAATTAGATTTACATGTAAAGCAACAGACAAGGGAAATCGCTCTTACTGACAGTCTTTAGCACTCTGGGACCAAATGGAGTTTTGTATGGATCAAACATAGCTTTGTATGCCACGATATGCAAGTATGGACTTTTATGTGTACACAAAGACACAGACACGCACGTAAACGGAACTCCTTTACAAGAAAGCGGTGGTAAAAAAAAAATCCTTCATAAAAGAGACTTTTTCTCCTTTTGAATAAGCATCTACTTTACAAATAGCTTCGAATGCAACTCCTTTGTGATATTTCCTTGAAACTTCGATACTGCATAAAAGCTCCTCTCTCAGAACTGGTATAGTTTTTATGTGAGGAAACAGGTTTCACCTTTATGTATAAATAAACTCTCCCCTGTATAATGTACAGTGTGTGTGTTTGCTGTATAGTTCAGCTGCACACGGGGGCCTTCGAGGCGTGACCCCGCCACTCTCGGGGTGAATGTGGGGCAGCAGCAGCGAGGGGACAGCCATGCATTTGAGTGGCTCTGACATGTCTGTTTGTTTAACATGCATTATATATGAAAAGACCAGAGTGAAAGGAGGAAAGAGCATGGGAGCAGGGCAGCAGAACAGAGACAGAGAGGGAGGACGACGACACAGACACCATCAGGAGACAGACAGACATTGAGAGTGAGAGGGCAAAGGGACGCAGCTTTTTACAGTAGAGTGGACACATATTGTAGCATCGCTTCCCTGTAAAAAGAGGCTAAATTTAGTATTAAAAAGGAAGAATAAAAGATAAGAGATTCCAGTAAGGCTCAACTCAGAGTGCCTATGAGATGATCCTGAGAGGAAAGAAGGTTGTAATGTGGCATAAAGGCAGGATGACCATCCGTTATCATTCAACATGTCATATACATTCCCTCAGATTAAATATATATGAAGCTGTTGTTCATTATGGGAAGGAGACAGTTTGCGGAGGACTTATAGGTTGAGCCCGTATAATGTAATTGAAGGGTCCATTAACGCTGATAGAAGTGTAAATAATTTAAGTGTGCGCGTGTGTGTGCGTGTGTGTGTGTGTGTGTGCTCTCCTCAGCAACCCTACTTTGGAGAGGAGACTGAAAAATGGCAAACACAAAGGCATTTTCCTCCCTTTAAGTCTAACGAATGGAAAAGACAGTGAGTCTGACTGACAGACAGACTGCATTAAAGCCACACGGAGGAGCTGCTGGAGAAAATGGATGAGCGCAGGAGAAAGGGAGACGGTGTGTGTGTGTGTGTGTGTGTGTGTGTGTGTGTGTGTTTTGGTGGGTGTGAGGTAAGCAGGAGACTGTGATAACATCCCAGTTGAAGACTCAGGGAGAGGAAGGTGTCAGCTAATATCACACCTGCTGTAATTCAATGAAGTCACCAGTCGGTGTTGTGTCGAGACCCTGTTTTTACAGGATTCATCAACCACCATTCAAATCTCTGAAAACAGGGGAGATCTGCATCGTCACACATAAATGCAAAGGAACAAAGTGAACGAAAGAGGGGAGAGAGCGTCTACTGCAGTGTGAGTCTGCCTCTAGAGGGAGCTCTTATCATTCTATTTGAGTGCTTTCAGCCGGCTCCCTCACTCAGCTCTTCATTTAAGCATACCTTTTTGGATAATTTCAGCCATAAAGCTCAGACCTGCCTCAGCCCAACAGCATCTCTGTTTTTGGACACAAGACGACGCATGTAGATACGTCAAAAGAGGGCGAGGTAGGTTTCCTGAGCTCCTGAAAGAAAGCCAGTGAACCCACACTGTGCTGGCTTTAGGGTTTGGTCTGGACTGTCCTGAACTCAGTTACCTCTGTGTAGGGAACTGGAGTGACTCTGGACTTTCTGAGGTCTGGATCTGAAAGTGTAATGTTTTCTGGGGACATCACACATAATCTTTTGATCCAAGCGAGGGCCGCTTTGACACCAACTGAACATAAACTGAAGTCTTGCATTTAGGGTCCTTGTGGATTTGCAGCAACATGAACAATAATGAAAACACTGGCCATGCAGAGAAAAGCTGTCCAGAATGTCTTCCCACTGCTGTTCTGTTTCTAATGAGATGTTTTAGTGAGGAACTGTTACTCCAGTCAATGGGGACATCATCATTTTTACAGATAAACCAGATCACAACTCATCCCTATATAATCCAGTCTTTCTCTGTGGTTCCCTAACAGGTTCGCTGATCATTGCATCATCATAAATATGATCCTGTGAATCTGTACTGTGAAGAGTTGTTATAAGCATTTTCATCTGTGAGAAGGAACATTTCAAAGTTGTGCCTTCTGTGTTTAAACTATTTTATATTATCTAATGCACTAGTTCTCAAACTTTTTAATGGCAAGGACCCCTAAACTGAGATAAATTAGACCCATTTGATAAGATTTTGTCCAGGGCTGCACAATTAATCAAACATTTTATCGAAATCTCAATATGGCCTTCTGCAATTCTCCAATCGCAGTATTTGTTAAAATCACAATATTTGTTAAATTATATATATTTATATTATATTTAATATTTGTTTGCGAAATGTGTGTAAAAATTAAACTAAATATTGTCGTGCCTCAGAGATGTTCTGGCCTACGCATCATCTTCTCCAGACTTAAGATGTTTTTCAATGAAAATGACAATAATGATGTAAAAATGACCATTCCCTCTAATATCGCAAAACATATCACAATTGCAATATCAGTCAAAATAATCAGAATTTTTTTTCATAATCTTGCAGCCCTAATTATGTCGCAGGGTCCCTCATCGGAGTTTTGCTTTTAGATGTTGTATTACAGAAAATGTATTAAACCCATGACCAAAATAGTCAGACATTATGTCATTGTGTTACTTATGGATGGAATTATAGTGAAAATTAATTATTCCCCTTTTTGCTAAGGACCCCCTGGAACACTATCAAGGACCTCTGGGGGTCCCCGGACCCCACTTTGAGAACCACTGATCTAATGTGTTTTCATAGCATAGTTTGGAGGACATGTATTGCACACAATTGTCAGATTTTGAGAATGCACTGCTACCTGCCTGTGCCCTTATTCAACGCTCAGTAGTACTGGAAATATAACAAAATACTCAAGTACGGGAGGTTGTATTATCTTTTGATATGAGAGAACAAAAATATTCAGGTTTTCCAGTTACATGCTGCACATAGACACATGCATCTGTCTCATCATCTACACAGACACACTTATTTGAATTGGTAATATTTGTTGGACTCCAATGAAAAAGTTCACAAAAGTATTCATTTTATTTGTAGATTTAATGATCTCATAAAAAAAAAACTTTTTGCAGGCAAAAAGGGAAATGCAGAGAATAGAAAGGAATTATTATCGAACCAACTGCTTGCATTGCCTTCAGCTATATTTCTCTTTGTTCCATCAAGTGAGTATACCAATTGTTTTCAAGGCTTAAATTATCCTCAGTGTTCATCAACCACTGAAAGAATCCCATGAACCTCATCGATCTGATCAATACAGGAAAAACAGTGCTGTTTGTGACAAAATCAAATCCCATGCTGTTAGTTTCTTTGCCGTCGTAAAAAATTATACGAGCGGGCAAATTGTCTCTTGTTCTTTCCAGTCAGCCGCCGCCATTACCTGCAGACACTCATTTCTGCTGCACTTACTACATCCTAATAACCCCATTAGTGCTGGAAAACAGCTAATTCTGACTGCAAAGAAGTCCACTGACTGACTGCATATATCCTGGGTGTGTTTCTCTTAACAAACCTGCTCTAGCTATAAGCTAATTAAAGCTCTA
This sequence comes from Sebastiscus albofasciatus, assembly GCA_916701655.1. NCBI lineage: Eukaryota > Metazoa > Chordata > Actinopteri > Perciformes > Sebastidae > Sebastiscus > Sebastiscus albofasciatus. Next base: position 60,268 of record CAKAOI010034637.1, on the reverse strand, counting down.
GGAGACAGGGGAGATGACTTGAGTGACTGATTTACGTATGTGTGAGTGTGTGTGCTGTAAGTGTTTGTGCGTACATCCAAAGCTTCCAGGTGGCGTCTCTGTCTCTGTGATTTTAAGTGTTTGTGACAGCCGTCACTCTCTCCTGCTGTGTTTTCACTGCGTGTCGGTGTGAATATGTGTATTTGTGCCCGGGTGTGTGTATGTGTGTATGTGTGTGTGTATAATATTTGGTGGTGGTCCGGATATGGCAGTGATTCACGTTTGAGTGTTGCATCACACCCAGAATCTCCCAGCGAGAGGAAGTCTCCTTACGATTCAGTAAAAAAAAAAAAAGCTCTGCTTAGAAGCCTTGAGAAAAAGAGATGGATTGAAGATGAAGCTGTAATATATTATTTCTAATCAGACATGTTGGAGTGTTTCATTCATCATTTTCTCCATATTTATTTTGAATGCTCTCACTTTAACGCAATATTGATTTTCAGCGGCGGATGCTGATGCAGATATTTTTAGACCAAGTTGCTGATTGCTGGTATTTTGTGACAATATCTGTACATTTGAGTTTTTCACAAGTGTTTGTCTCAGATATTATACGCTCACAGCAACTTTATCTTCTGAAACTTCGGTGTCAGTCAGCAGATTTTATAATTAATGTACAAAACTATTGTTGAGTGTTTTTGACCTTTTACCTTCTTGCCTAGTATGGTCACCTAGATATAAGAATAAACTGGATTGTGTCAGTGGCAAGCAAAACAGTTGGTAAACCCCAAAAGCCCTTGACTCAACTTTTTACAGAAAGGTCGAGGAAGAAAGCTCTTCTCTTCAGCCAGTGTGAGCTCCGGGAGGCACTATACAGTCCCTCTGGCAAATAAAAATGTGTTGTGCCATCAATATTCTTAACTCAACAAAGTGACTGAGCAGATCTAAGCCACAGACTCTGTCATGAACTGATTTTAATGTGTGACGTAACCTCTATTTGTTTTCAGTAGCTGCATGTATGTTTTTTTAATGTTGTTGTTTCCTGTGTTTGGTGAGCCGAAGACAAATTTCCACCCTGGTGAACAATAAAGCTTTATTGTATTGTATTTTATTCTCAGAATGGTTGAAAATCTTTTAAAATAACCAATGAAGTTGCTTTAGTTGGGTTATAAGCAGGACCTGCATAAGGCATAGGCCATATAGGAGACCGCCGAGCGCGCCAACATCTTCTTCTCACTTTCTTCTCTTCATTTTCTGCATTGAGGTAACAAATGAACAACTAAATAAATAAAGAAAGAGACACTTTTCACTGCTGTAATTCTCATTGTAGTGAAACTTACTAAACACTTTTAAGCCAATAATATCAGGGACCAATTGTTTATTGATATCATAATAAATACAGATATTTATGAAAATCTTAATTTTTGTCTTATAACCATTGGGATGTCTGATGTGTGTTGCAGTCTACAGGGCTAGGTTAGGGTTGAACCCTAACCATAGAGCAGCTCCAGCGGCAGCGGTGGGGGGGACTCCAAATCCGAATTTTGCCAAGGGCACCAAAAGGGCTAGAGCCGGCCCTGGTTAAAAGTTCTTTATACCAGGTCTTAATCTCACTATGGGTTGCTGGCACTTATTCAATGGCAAGGAAACCCCTGAATACATTTTATATATGAAGAATCAATTCATGAAAAAGGAAACCAAATGAGTGGAAACACAGTTGCACAGTGATGTGTCGAACATGCAGATCCATGCTAGTCAGGTGGACTGGATTGTAGCCAGAGTGAGTGTTTGTCTATTTTCTTAGCTCAGGGCTGGCAATGAGTCCAGGGTGGTTCCCTGCTTTCTACTCCGTGCATGCTTGGATATGTTCCAGAAAATCAGCAGTGAAAACAATGATTGAGTAACTAAGCAAATGCATTAAATGAAGAAAATGTGCACATCACAGGGGTCCCGACTGGTTAATGACAACTGACGATGAAATAGTATTGGTACTTTGTAGCAGTTACATTTTCCGAGTGTGTCTCTTCCTCTGCACCCACACACATGTCTTACTGAAAACCTGTATCCCTGCCATCCCAATAGATCTCCATGCTATAACCAGACAATCACTTAGTGTCTGGCTGTGGCCTGCAACCCACAGATTGCACTATTCCTCCCTTGGCCGCCACGGGAATGGTGTATTATGCAACGAGTGGCCTACCTCAGGTCATTAAGATGCCCTCACTCAGCAGAACTGGCACATCTGCGTGTGCTGATCAGCCCAGCCCTGTGGTTGGTGCAGGGCTGATAACTGCACGCTAATTAAAAAGCCATTCATTGGAGTGAAAGGCCAATTAAAGGCCTAATATTTGATAAGGCTCTCAGTTCACTCAGCAGCAAGCCCACCTGGGAAGTATTTATTAAATGTTAATGGAGACTGTAATTAATATCCAGGGCGGATTAATGTGCAACTGAATATCATTCACACTCGCAGAGAGAGGGGGAGGGAGACAGAGAGAGAGAGAGGGAACAAGTACAAATGAGAGACAGATATGTAACTCAGCATTTTGCTCTGGGCTGAAGTGAACACAAGAGGCTGTTACACAGGTTTGTCATCAATCCAGAGCCTTGCTGCCACGGAGCATGACGATTGTTTTTTTCGCAAATTGTAGCAGAAATATTGTGATTTCTTGTCGCAGCACACGTCTTCTAAATATAGCAGCCAGTTAGATGTTGATAATTGGGTGCGTGTGTCTCTGTATATATTCACACTGATGTGCCACGTGAATAGAGTGTGTTTGTGTTTTTGTAAATGAGCTTTGTGTGTGTCTTGGCTGCTTCTGAATTGACAGTATTCTACATTATAGTATTTAATGATGTGAGCATACAGGAACTAGAACGCAATAGGCACCATGTAATACATATGAACATAATGCCAGGTAATGATTTGACTAAGTGTAAGGTACCCTTTGCAATTGAGGATTTGTTTGTTGTTGTTTTCCTATTCATCTTTTCCACCTGATAAAATCATGTTTTTATCATGGAGTGAAAATCAAATGTAAATGTTTCTGATTTGGGCCACTGCTCCTCTCCTTTTCGGTCATATTGATCAAAAAATATCCTTTGACCAGGTTGTTGCTCAACACTTAGATGTCCCTTAAATCTTTGTGGCGTATATAAGGTTGTGTAATTTGTATGTTAGCTTTTATTATTTTTGACATAATGTCTGTAACCTTTTTAGTGTTATTTTTAGTTTGTTGTGTCCTTTTGTACTTTTTCCCCCCTATTTTTCTTTCTTTCCTATCTACCTTGTTTAAATGTCACGATGGTGGCTCACATCTTGGAAAATAAAGTTATAAAAAAAAGACTTTACTGAAATCACTGGATGTTTTGTATTATGTTGCGACTACGCCTGTAAATTGATGATGTCATGATGGGGTCTAATCAACAAAGACTCCTCGCATATCTCTTCAACTTTTCCTATTAAGCAAGTCCAATTTATTTATATTCAATTCAAAGTGTTCTACATAAAGCATAAAAAACATGAAAATATAAAACAGATAAATATACTATAATACACTAATTAAAAAACAAAACAAAAACAACAATAATAGAAATACAATAGATTTAAAAGATTTAAAGGTGCAGTGTGTAGGACTTGGTGGCATCTAGTGGTGAGGTTGCAGATTGTAACCAACTGAAACTTCTCCCGTGTGCCGAGCGTGGAGGAGGGCTAATGTGGCCGATGCGAAAACATGAAAACACGAAAGGCCCTCTCTAGAGCCAGAGTTTGGTTTGTCCGTTCTGGGCTAACATGGCGTCCCGCTCCGTATGTAGATATGAAGGGCTCATTCTAAGGTAACAAAAACACAGCGACTCTTATTTTCCGTTGATTATACACTAAAGAAAACATACATATTAATATCATATTCCATATCTCCCAATAGATCCCCCTAAATGTTTCACACTGGTCCTTTAAGAATTGCAGGATTATAAAAATATAACATCTTTAAATGACTTCAGGAAAGGCAGTGGCAAACGGAAACGTTTTAAGCCCCAATTTAAAAGTCAAATAAATGCATTTAATTATTCTTTAAGCCTCTATTTCATTTAAGTTTTTTTCCTGATTGAACTGACATTGCACATACTATAAAATTTCCATTCTATTAGCATGTGGTACGAAGTATTCGGACACTGGTACTCTTCTGTATGCGTCTCTGCCTGCTTGTGTGACTGTGTCAGTTCGTTCTGTCCTCCCTTCTGTCCCTCAGAAGCTGGCCTCTATTTATAAGTTGTACTTTTTTAAAAACTGTGTCCTCCTGGTCACTGAGCAGCACAAAGCTGTGTGTTCCTCGGCCTCTCAACAACAGAGGACAGGCCAAGTTGAACTGTAGATAACAAAATGATTTCCCCCGCTAGAACCAGGCCTCTGCTCCCCTTTTCCTTTAATACCTCTGTTAGTTCCTGCTGCTGTGAGCCGAGTTACTGTCTCACCGTGATGATGCTTTTCTTTCATTTTCCTCTCATTGGGATGAGCTGTTTTGGTTTCACTGTTGACCTTGTTTACATCCCTTCCCTTCCACAAGCCATTGGGAACTATGTAGTGTGTCTTCATTACAGATGGCTGCTCTATTAGCCAAGACTAATAGACACGGTCACTGAGGAAGGACATGCCAATAGCACTAAATATGCTAAAGGTAACGATCCATTGGATTGGTGGCAGGATTAAGGCTGCGGCTAAAGGTTAAGGTTAGAGTTACAATCTAATACTGGTGAATAGGGATCGAAATTGATAGTGTTTAGTGAGTGTCAAGGGGCCAGCTGTTTACCAGTGGCAAAAAGGAGGTAAGCCAATGATGCGATGACCTCGCAAACACACCACACGAGTGCTATTATCTATGTGTTTATGTGGTTGTACATTTATTCCCGATTTGTGTGCGTTTTGAGATGGCTCACATGTGTGCATACTTGTCTGTGTGTATGTGTGTTTTTATTTCCTCCACACTGGCAACAGCTGTGGCCGGAGGTATTGTGTTTTCGGGTTGTCCGTCCGTCCAGTCCATTTTTGTGAACTCGATATCTCAGGAACACCTTGAAGGAATTTCTTCACATTTGGTGTGAACATCCACTTGGACTCTAGGATTTCCTGATTCGACTTTGGTGGTCAAAGGTCAAAGTTCAAGGTCAGTTTGACCTCATATCCGTCTCTTTGTCGTGAAAGCGAAATCTCAGGAACACCTTTTTCAAATTTGGCAGAAACGTCCACTTGGAGTCAATGATGAACTGATTGGATCGTGGTAGTCAAAGGTCAAGGTCACTGTGACCTCACAAAACACATTTTTGGCCATAATTCAACAATTCATATCCTAATTATGACTATTTCACACACACGTCTCATAGGATAAAATTATGAAGTTAGGACATTTTGCAAAAACATGGATGTCAACTGCAACTTCACTGGTTGGCGGAGGCATACAACCGCGAGGTGGTAATTCTAGTTTGTGTCTACATCCCATGATGGATGACGTTGGCAGGACACACTGTGTGGGGTGAGAAGTGACATTAATACTATGAATAATACACATGCCTCAACCTGTGTTATTTAAATGCCCCATTAATAATAAAGAGACACTGATCGTGAGCTTTGCGCCAGTACACCTTACCTTCATATTCGTTGCACACACTGGGCTTCTTGGCAGAGTGTGTATGAGTGTATTTGTATACATGCATGTGTGTGTGTGTGCATTCAAGTGGATTGATGTTACAGAAAGTCTGATTAAAGCCAACATTGTTTGATTTAACTAAATTATAAGCTTTGAATTGTCATTGTGTTTACTGTAAGTCTGCAAACAACTGACTGAGCAGCAGCAAACCAGGCTGAGTATCACGTGCCTCCATGTGAGGAGAGTCTGAGGACCCCGTAGTAAATAGTGATCGTTTCAATAATAGATGTGTGTGTGCGTGTGTGTGTGTGAGGTGTGTGCAAACAGCAGGAATGAAGTGGATGTGTGCGTGTGTGCGTGGCTTTATTGGTCAATAAAATACTCAGACCTGAGCTTGAATGTAAATTTATTGTTTCTGTGGTCAGTTAGTTGTACGTGCACGAGTGTGTGTAGTGGCATTAGGGCCACAATATCCAGTAAATCAGTCAGACACAGCAGACAAAGTGCTGTGTTGAAACTTCACTGTAGAGCTGCTACAGAGCTGAGATGGATGGGTGGGGGTCGGGGGTGGGGGTGGTGGGCGCTATTAAAGGATATAAAGTAAGAAAAGGAGGGAGGGTGAACGAGAGGAAATCAGCAGGAAACGGCTGTTGAACGGCGCTCAGATCAATACTAATAACCACACACAGAGAATGACTTCCTCTCATCCCTAATAACTCACACACAGGAGGAGGAGGAGGAGGAGGAGAAGGAGGAGGAGGAGAGATGGAGGCATGCATCGAGAAGGGAGAGGTGAAAACATGGAGGCTGATAAAGGAGAGGCGGAAGGAAGGAAAAATGAGTGTGAAGTTCAAATTTGTCTGTTTTGCAATCTCTGTTGGTCTCTTTCTGTTTAATAAGAAGGCAGGGCGAACAGACGGCCATGTTTGAGGTGCCACTTTATCACTGTGGAAACGGGGTGCCACCCATCTCCTCCTCCCGCAGCCCTCGCTGAGCTCACAGAGCTGCAGTCATATTGGGAAGATTAGAGGAGTGTGTGCGTGTGCGGAGTCTCGGAGTACCACACAATTTCTGGTGAATTAGATTTTTCTAAAAGCATCTCTCAATAAGAGGCTGCTGAATGCGTTTGCCCTAATGGCCTGCCATTTTATATTTCTTTAATGAAGTTACAGAAGAAGAGAAAATGGTCAACCCCGCCGTGCTCCTCTACACACACACACACACACACACACACACACACACACACACACACACAGTGCGCTCCACTTTCTTTCTAAGCTGAAGTGCAGACATTAACCTCAGCTAATTCTGTGAGCCAGAGAGAAACTGAAGCTGCCTAATGCTTACCTCCTCACACCTCAGCACGCAGGGAAATTCAGTTTTGTGTGTGTTTCTTCTTGTGTGTTTCATATCTGTGCACAGTGACGACGTCAGCTGAACTCACCAACACTGTATCAAAGCATAATAATGTGATCCCGGCTTACTTTAGAGTGACAATCCCATTTCACCCAGGCTCCACAGCTTTGGTGAAATTTCAACACCTTGCTCAAACTCAAACATATTCACGCTCCGCCGAGTTGAAGCTTCCCCATGAGAGAGAAGTGCGTATGAGAGATATAGAGGGGCAGAATAAAGTAAAGGGTTTGTCTGATGTCAGATGAGAAAACTATACACACATGCAGAAATGTTTTAATGTTGCGCATTGCCTGACAAGTGGAACAAGGAATCCAGTTTCTCCTTTTTGGTGCCAAAATATGAGCACCAAAGGCAGTCCAAAGCACATGCCTTCCCAAATATGTTGCATGGTTGTTTGAAGAACCTCTTCAGATCATTTCCAACGCAGCGAGCATGCGCGTCGGAAAGCGGACTTGTTGTGATTCCCAGATGGCAGACTGTCTGCTGCTACATACATAGAGCCAAATTTTAGGACAGAGCTTTCATAAGCCGGTCATTATGGTGGAACTCAAGAGCAGATGGCCCCCCTAAAGCCCCGCCTGGAATCTACTTCCTGCAACCACCACTAGGACATATTGTCTGTAATATTTTTCATGCATTACTTTGGTATTTAATGACCCTTGGGTATAGAAAAGAGACGATATGAATCTTCGCTTAAAAAGCAATATGTTGCAATTAATTCAAGTAGTGTTTGTCGTAGTGTCTATTATCCAAGCAATCTGCTCAAAAAAAGCCTCATCGACTAAACCTGAAGCTGAAAGAAAAGTTTCCATGCTTTGAGGAAAAAATTGGAAACTCTGGGTCATATTTGTTTTGCAATATGCAACTTTGAAACACGATAAATTGCAACACAAAGTGATGTGCTTGGGCAGAGAGCATCCCAGGTGTACTTATAGGTATTGATGTGCAGCTAAACTGTTTCCCCCGCGCACAAACTGGAAAACACCTGAACTATATATAACACTCCTTCCAGGTATGTAATTAAGGATCTAATCAAACAGAATGGTGCATATGAGGATTCCCTATTGATTTAATGAACATTTCACCGACACACATTTAGTTGTCATCAGAGCTTCTATAAGATATGTGCTAATCAATAGTCTACCCTTACCTACTGTATAGATTTTCTCTAGGGCTATCTTCAGATGGTGCTATAGCTTATCAAACAACAATGATACATATCACCATCGACCCATCCTAATCAATTATTTAATCCTAGGCCATACCTGCATATTTTACAGCCCCTAATGGCCAAACTATTCTTGCCATTTCTGTCCCTCCATGTCTCCGTGATATCGACTGAGCCAGAGCTAAGGTATGGCGGATATTGAGTGGAACAATGTCCGGCTAAAATATTATTGACTTGGACAGTCGGTAATCATCAAAGTTCATCCCATTGGTGAGGAAAGGTCCTCCGTGGATATCACACATATACTGTACATGAACACATGTTTATGGAGAACAGTCAATATCTCAGTAAAAGCAGAACAGCATTACTAGCAGTCCGGCTACTTTTCTGTATTTCTTGTGTGATGTCATATAACTAAAATTTGTTTTAACGCCACAACTTTCTTGAACGCATTAACGCAATCGATTTTTTCCCCCCTTTACAGACATGCCCACTTTATGATACTCACATGCAGTTTGGGGGTCATAGTCATACTCATAGTCAAGTTGGCACACTTATATTTGATTTAAAAAAATACTGGCTTTGTATTTTTCCATGGCAGAGTTATATTGGCTACCTTGTCATCACTAAACGCTTGTGACTTTGTCTGTGTGATAGATAGATGGATGGATAGATAGATTTTATTGATCCCTGAAGGGAAATTGAGGTGTTACAGCAGCAATTCAATTTACACACATCACAAAGACATGCATCACTCGACACAAGGTAAGTCTAAACATTTTTACAAATCTTTATATACAAACCAACGACTACTACACACTAGAAAAAAAGAAATAAAAAATGCAATAAAAATAGAATTAAAGATATATCTCTGCCGTGCATTGCTGCTCAGAATGTAAGTCTCCTCTCCTGACACAGAAGAGAGTCATTGTATGTGTGACAGATTCATATAGCTCAAAACACAATGGAGTTTATTGGTGTTTGGTTAGTAGTATGGAGGCAAATCCAAATGTGTTGGATACTATTTTATATGAGAGTTTTAGTTTGTTGGCCTATTTGCATTTGGTGTTTTTGTCACATTCCAGGATTTTCCCAGTTGTTTTCTACCAGGGAGTGTACCAACTTCACATTGTTATACTTTATTTGACCCTATACTTCATTATCATTAACACATTCTGCCTAGAAATATGACTTTTCCCTCTGATCTCACCAATACCTGGATTGAATATCGGGCCGATACTGACTCAAATAGCTGGATCGGATATCGGTGACAATGGGGCCGATCTATTAAATTCAATTCTATGTTTATATACTATATAATTATAAACTGGAATTTTAATTCCTGTTTAAGTTTTGACCAATTTGTTGCTGCATTAAAACAGTTTACACCTGAATTATAATTCCTATTAATTTTGAAGATTGTTTTTGCCAAATTGCTGGTGTACGATTTATTATTTGATAAATAATAATTCACTAAATTTAAGTTATGTTATCTACAGTATGTATTTATGTCACATTTTGTTTTACATTTATCTTTCAGTCAAGCCTAATCTTGCCTTACACATAAAAGAATGATCCCAGTCACTTCCACACAGTGATGCATACAGCTTATTAATTAAACACTGGTATCAGATCGGTACTCTGTATCGGCAGATACCCAAAGCCCAGATATCGGTATCGGGACTGAAATAGTCGGATCGGTGCATTCCTAGTGCTCAAATGTTTGAGGAATATTATGTGTACTACAGATCGGGGTATTTGTTGTCAGACAGTTGAATGCCATCAGAGCTTGGTATTGCATTTGCATATAAAACTATTATTATCATCAAGGTTTATCATGAATAATTAAGGCTTCTTTTTCACTACAATCTAATAGAAATAATCACTTTTATTTATATACGAGAAATAACACAGTATAAAAGATGAAGCTCTGATCATCATTTCTACAACCATGATATGAAAGTCTCATGGAATGGGACAAGAGGGAGGATTTTTTATGTTGCCATAACAGAAGATGGCTAAATAGAAGTCATTCTCTAAGTAATTTAATCATTTCTTTTTTGTTTTATGTTGTGTTTGTGCCGTAGCCGAATCTGAGGCTGTGCTTGTTGTTACCTGTTGAATGTGTGGTGCTGTGCAAGCTGCATTTCGGCTGCTGATGAGTTATTGTGATTAGACCTTGGCAACAGCCACACCGCTGCACAGTGTTCTCACTGACAGAAAGTGGTTGTATTCATATAAATAATTCTGTTGACTCCCAGCTTTGTATTTGCATGTTTGAGTTATGTTGGCTGCCCTGCCATTAGCAGACCACATAAAATGCTTTTGATTATCTCTCAGTGACAGATTCATAGGACTAATTAAAAACACACTGTCCACACAGCGATTTGGATAATATGGGAGGCAAAACCGGATGTGTTGCATAATGTGTTGAAATTTTTGTCAGTTAGTATTTGCATTTGGGCTTTCATCATATAAGACTTGCAAAGCTCCTGTTGTTTCAGTACCACAGACAGCAGCATTGTTCTTTATTCATCCTGGTGTGACTTTCCTCAATGAAAAAGTTGTTGTACCGTTTGTGTAATATTGTGTGGGCTATGTGCTGTTTATTATAGGAAACCCCATTCAATTGAATTCAAAATACTTTATTCATCCTTCAAGGGGCAATTCAAGGTAAGCAAGTGTGCAAACAGAAATACACAGACAATTCCTTATACACATAGGAAACAATCTAAAAATACAAGTAGGACAAAATTGTGTTAGAAGGACACACACAGGGTTAATAGCAGCAATATCTAACACAGGTTAAAGTGTAAAAGGTCAAGAGTGCAAGTGCATTTATCAGTCCATACGCAAGGTGAACTGACCATATCTTGTACTGTGGCTGTTCACAAGTCTAATGGCTTGTGGAGTAAAGCTAATCTTCCTTCTATTAGTTTTACATACAGGCAATCTAAAACTCATTCCTGATGGCAGCAGCTTAAAGTAGACATACCTCTTTCACACCAATGACCAGGGTTATCTGACCCATGTTCATTCCTCCTTTTGTAAATTCAAACCAAGCCAGTCAACACGGGTTGATCCCTGCATGACAATTCAGATACGACCTGGGTCACAACCCAGCAGCAATGCATACCAATTAGCTCAGGTGCTGGGGGTGGAGGGGGGGGAATGTGCAAACATGCTTTAAAAACAGATGCGCTCACTGCTGGCTGTACCGTGAGGTGGTCGGCTTGCATGGTGTGTTTCTGTTTGTGTGTGTAACGGCGGATGCCTCTCTCATTAAACAGCCTTATTATGTCCGTATAACGTTGCACTACGTTGTCCCTCACTGTCCCGGTCATCTGACGTTTGTTTTTTCTTCCTCACCGCGGACGGCCAGGAGCTCCCGCACCTCAAAGTCTCGCCACACATCCATGTTGTTCAAATCGTCCACCGTTCACCTCCAAATATCTGAAAACAGTCCCGTCACACCATTCGTTAGAGCTACGGCAACCTGTGACAATCTGTGCGCCCCCATTTACCAAATAGATTTTGCTTTTTTTGTCATCAGAGCTTGGTATGGTCCTTTACCATGGTAGACATTTTGACTTGTCATAGCAGGAAAAGCACAGTTGTCACTAATATCATTAAAGATGGCTCCATTAATTGTCCCATAACGACAGCATACACAAAGCACAGCCTTGAAACTGGCTCAACCAAATGAATACAGTCAGTATGAATGTTATTAATCACATGCTTTTCCTGCTAGGGCAAATGAAAATGTCTTGCCTCCTGCGGAAAAGGTTTATGTGGATATAAAATTGAAATACTCTGTGATTTTGTTAGTGTCAAAGTTCATGATGAATAATTTTGCTTCTGTTTGACTTTTAATGTGAGAGCTAAAATCTATCATTTAATTTTCAGCTGATTTTTGTAGCGCAAGAAATAATGTAAAAAGTTAGCAGGGGTGAATTCTTTTGTAATTCACTCTATTGTATTTATGATGGCAAGACCAAATGGAAGATGTAGCTGAATGATTTGGGTCGGTATGTTTGTATGTGTGTGTGTGTGCTCTCACTCACATGTGTGAAGTGGGTGTGGACATGGCACGGGAACTAATGGTGACTTATTAACATCATAATTCAGCCAGGCAGGACAACTAATCACTGAGACCTCAGATAGACCAGCCACATGGGGTGATGGATGAAGCCTGTGTGTTTGTGTGTGTGCGTGTCTGCATGTGTGTGTGTTTCTGTGAGCGTTGGTGATAGATGGATTGTGTGGGGGTCCTTTCACACTGAGATGTCTCCCAATCAGTCTTAATGATTAGGTGCCATTGATGAGTTGCATCGATGAGAATGGGATTGTGGGTGTAGGGCGTGGCAACAAAACTCTCCGAAACAGGAAATACACCCAACCGATATCCTCCTGTCTACTTCAGGATTTGAAGAAGGTATATTTAAGACTAAACAGCAAATCACTATGTCTCTGCCTGCGTGTGTGTGTGTTTGCATGTGTGCTACTGATTAGTATTTCTGTGTCTTTTATGTGTTGGGTCTGCTCCCTGGCTTTAGCTCATGGAGGGCCGGGCTGAGGCCGTTTATCACCAGGAACTCTATAGAGAGGAGTGTGTGGAAGTCCCTTCTTCTGTCTTCTCCTCCTTCGTCTGTGTCTCCATCCATCTCTCGGCCTCCTCCCTCGACGGTGGCACTCATCCGTCTCTGGCCCAGTCAGGGCTGTTTACACTCATTTAGCTCCAACTGAGGTGCAGCCAGGGCCGGCTTTGAGGTATTTATAGGCAGCAGGTGAATAAGAGAGTAAACAGGAAGCAAGGGAGTAAGAAATACAAAAAAAGAGAAAATTGCGTTGACATCATTTAGGGAGTTTATTTTTAGAGGACTGGCAAAAACAACAGGTTCATTTTGGAGTCAAAAACATTGGCAGAGACCAAGAGCTGCAGATTGTAGGGCTTGAAAAAAAGCGATTCATCTATGTATTGCAATTCTTTTTAAGATTTTGAAATAAATTTTTTAATGCCAGAATTGATATATTTGCTTCATTTCAGTCTATACAGAGGTAGAAGGAAGTTACAACTTTTTTTGTTGTAGCTAGAGAAAGGTAACGTCATATCTGTTCACCAAAGCAAAACACATTCGGCGGCTGTGAGCCGAAATAACAAAGCAGAAAACGACAAAGGGTCCGCGTGGATACGACCTGCAACCTCACATGTTAAATACAACGTGGTTAACACTACATATACAGTACAGTATGGAAAAACTTTGGGTTTCACACATTGCCAGGAAAAGCAGAGCTAGACATCATGGCTAAAGCTGCATGCTAACTCTGTCATGGACAGGCAACGTTATCGCATTGCAGTAACGTGCGGTCAAGCTAGCCGTCATATACTGACATTTATGTTAAATGCATTCAAACGGCCCCGATGGAACTGACCATGGATGTATAAAGAGAACGGAGCTGACGGGAGAGCTAGCGACGGACTTGGCGAAGTTAGCGGAAGTATACACGTGTCACTACGTCCGCTTTTCATTATAAGGTGTTAACAATAGGAACTCTATATAGAAAACACACATATGGAAATAAGATTGATGGTTTATATTCACCAGAAGTATAAAACATTACATGTCCCCTATAAATTAAAGGCAAATACCACCAATTTGTGAGGGTGATTCAACTTTTTCCCATATCTAGTGTTAAAAAAGTTAACAAAAATCGCAAAAAGTCGTAATATAGAATCGCAATACTTAAAAATTGGGAGATAAGTGAATTGTCCCAGCCCTATTAGATAGGTGAGAATGAGATTTCCATGATGGCTTTTGCTCTCTTAAGCTTGCAGTTATTGTAACCAGTGTAAGCAATGAAATTACACTGCAGAGATGATTTAGCACATGTCGGATAGGAGTTATTCTTAATATGGACATTTCCCCACCCTTCCTCTTTCTCTCTCTGCGTCCCTTAGCAAGCAGCGGGGGCCAGCGGAACTGAGGAAGAGACAAACTGAATTAGTGTTCTTTTCATCATCCGTGACCAGCGAGCCGTCTGATAACCCTGATCTCATTATGAACGCTAATTGTTAAGTTGCCCCTCCTCTCATCCTTTCTTCCTCGCCATACACGCATTTAGGACTAAAGGCCCATCTCGGTGAGAGGAAGCTTCTCTCTCTCTCTTTCTGTGCGTGTCTAAGTATTTACTTCCTGCCTGCTAATGGCACCAACTTCAGGGAGAGGTCCAATATCCACTTTTAGCATAATCATCCTGAGCATGGGCAGCAACATGAGAGATTTATGGTCTGCTGAATGCAGTCTGGCAAATCATCCAGCGTTCACATCTCAACCTCTTAGCTGTCTGTTTTCCCCAACCATCTCCACCCTGCCTCTCCTTCCTTTCTCTCTTTCCACTCATTCTTGCAGTCACTGTGTGCATATTTGTGTATATATGTGTGCATATGCAGCATTGTATTTATTGCTCTATTTGTATATATATCTGTATTTTTACTAGGGCAAAATCATTTTAATGCCACTAATTTCTTTAACATATTAACGCAATCTGTCTTTTCGAGGTTGTAGCAGGCTCAGTTTTAAAGCTAGAGTGAAGATAAATGGCATCATATGAAACTAGAAAACCTAAGGAATCCATTGGTACCATGTCATACTTTTTGGTTTGTTTGTTTGTCGCGTTAGAGGCTAAATAACGCTACAAAGTTACGCTTAATTTTGGTGAGTAAACACTGTCATGGCCATTTTCAAAGGGGTCCCTTGACCTCTGACCTCGAGATATCTGAATGAAAATGGGTTCTATGGGTACCCATGAGTCTCCCCTTTACAGACATGCCCACTTTATGATAATCACATGCAGTTTGGGGCAAGTCATAGTCAAGTCAGCACACTGACAGCTGTTGTTGCCTGTTGGGCTGCAGTTTGCCATGTTATGATTTGAGCATATTTTCCATGCTAAATGCAGTACCTGTGAGGGTTTCTGGACAATATTTGTCATTGTTTTGTGTTTATAATTGATTTCCAATAATAAATATATACATATATTTGCATAAAGCAAGCATATTTATCCACTCCCATGTTGATACGAGTATTAAATACTTGACAAATCTCCCTTTAAGGTACATTTTGAACAGATAAAAAATGTGAAATTAATTTGTGATTCAATATTTTAATCGATTGACGGCCCTAATTTTTACGTTGGTTTGTTAGTAAGTCTTTCTCGAACAAGAGCAAAGTAAAATTTCCCCAAGTTTTCCTTTGTGATACTTTTTCTATAAGATAAACAACACGTCCAGTGTCCTTGGTTCAACTGGCTGAAGCCCTGAATATGGGACAAGAGAGCATCAGCCATGTTTTGATTATTGGTTTCCTCTATGTTCCTGCTGTGAGTAATGACCACGACTTTTAATGGAGGTCTTAGCAGTGTCCTGCTATTAATTAAAGCTTGATTGGAAGAATAAATTAATCTAGCAGTGGTCTGCCCGATCAATAACCCATATGAGGGCTCCATTAAGCATCAAGGGCTGAGCGCTCTGCATGTGATATGTGTGTGTTGAAGGAGTTAGGGGAGTCAAATGGGCCTCTTATATTGCAAGTGATTTTCACCCCCATTAATCATAACAACCTCATCAAGTCATGGGAGGTGTGTGTGCGTGTTTGTGTGTATGTATCCATCCAACTATGCATGTGTGTTCCATGCAGCAGTCATTTTATTTTTGATTTTTTTTTCTTTTCTTGAGTTCTTCGTATCGACACTGAACAGATGGTATTTCGCACACATAAGTCAGGGCAATCTGACATTTTTCACTTGAATCAGTGAAAACCTCTGCTGCGAAACAAAGGCAAATGGCATTTGCACATAAAGTTCACTCAAATGAAATGCTAATCCAGAATCCGGAGTCGGTTTAATATGCAGGCCCAACTTTGGCATAATATTTTTGCAGAGGAGCTTCATAAAGGTGGCAAATATCATATCGACTAGTGCTGAATTCACAAACACGAGCAAGAAGTGTTATATTTAAAGTGATAATATTTGCAGGCTTTGAAGTTCTTGCAACCTCTCGGATTGGAAACACAAAACACATCAATACAGACCTGTGAAGACTGTACGTGTTTGAAATCTAATTGGCTTAGGTGCTCTTGTGTTTTAAAATTAATTAGACTCAAGCAATGAGAGTGCATGTAATAGGAGTAGTTTATTGCAAGATTGGTGTAGGTTAAAGCACATGCAAGTTTGCATTTTAATTGGGCATGTGTATTACAAACACTGACATTGTCAGTGCTCCACTTTTCCCTAATGATAATAATTATTATTGTTATTATATAAGAAAAATAGTAAATGCAAATTCCCTATTTACGTTTTGGCTCAGTTTCAAGAAAAGCCATTGTGGTTGTTTAAGCTAAATAGGAATTTATGCCCTGAGAACATTAATTTGCTTTGAAAGGTTAATCTGCTAATGAAATACATTATATTCTGCATAATGTTGGCCTAAGGATGGCAAGTAGTGTCCAAAATGGAAAGGGTTCACCCTCAGTAGACTTGGATCCACCTATTAGATTTAGTTTTTGTGTGTGTACGAATAAACATTGTGGCCTTAAAAGGAAAGGTCAGTAGGTAATAAAAGTATGATTCCTCCTTTGGGGGCCTTAAGCATCTACAGCTAATTTATAGAAATACACCCAAACGTTTACAAGGTACCATGTCATGACTTGGTCAAGAGAACTATTGGCATAATATTTAGTGAACGCATTCACAGACAATGAAATGTCTGAAAACATATTGGATGTATTGTGCCGTGACACCGTCGACACAGGTTGCTGATGTAGGCTGGCGTTTAATTGTCCACAATGTGTCATAATGACAAATGCTGGTTCAGCCGCTTGGCATAAAATCAAACTAGTGTAAGCTCGTACACCAGACCGGACCGGCAAAACCAGAAATCGACCCAACTCCAGTCAGAGCCGTGCTAAAACTGGATAACAGCATGCTTTATGTGCTCTCTGTATAGCAGGACAGGTAAACATAATAGATACAATATGAAAATATTTGATATGTGGACAGAGACAAAGTAAAATTTACATTCAGTCAGTCCTTTGTATCAGTAATGCATTTTGAGTAGCTTCCAGGCTGCAGTGAAACAAAAGATAGAAGCATAAATGATTCTCAGTTTCTGCAGTCGCTCCCTGAGTAAGCACTGAATTTTCATTCAGCTTTAATGCAGAATGTTTGATCATTTTCACAGAAACTGATATTTTCTGTTGTACAGATTTATTCCATATACCTCTTGACTCTCTTGACGTTTCACTGTAAATCATTCTAAGCTGGTTCATATTGAAAGTGTAAGTTCCCCTGCTGCCTCGCAAATGTGAGTTAACTGAACTTGAGAAAACAAGAGAAACAATAAACTTGGATATTAAGGTGAATAAACGGTTCAGTATCACTGACAAACATTACCGACAGATTTACTTTGCATTTCCATTTTGGTGTAGTGTAAGGCGGTAGGGACTGAATGAAATACTAACTTTCATCGTGATTAGCGTTTTTCTAATTATTGTGAAAAGAAATAACCATGACTTATCTGAATATGTATTGAAGACACAGCAAATGTCCATCATGTACTGTATGTCTTCTTCAAACTACCAAAAAAGAAGGGTCTCTGGATAGTTTAAACTCTCAAACAATGCATTCTGGTAAGTCTGCTAATTTTCTGATCAAATTACGGCTGAGCCGGCGGCTCGCAGATAACGGTGTTAACAGCGCTAACAGTGAAAACAACGTCAACAGTGCTGACAGAGCTAACTGTGTTAACCTGGGGGAGAACCGGAAGGTGGGTGCTACACTTCTGCAATGGCGCCGCCGGTCGGGACGGCGTATTCAGCTGAGCTCTGAGCGCAGTGCAGAGTGGCAGCAATGCACTAAAAGCATAGACTGTAAGAAGTGGATGTAGTCACCGTGACGACACCCATTGGTTTGCCGTTGCCATCTTCATTTTTTGCAACCAGAAGTGACACCAGAGAGTGGAGCTAAGTACAGTCGAATGCTAAATAACACATTTATAGGCAAAAATCTTACAATTAACTTCCATAAACTGAAAACTCACTGTGAAAGGGTTAAAGTTGCAAGACGAAAAACACGGACAACTCCCAGACCGGACAACGCTGTGGTAGCGACCTGTCAATCACAAGGTAGCCGCGCCCTAAAGCACCCCCTGCTTTATGGTCTATTTGACTCTAAATGGAACCATAATTTACTAAATGAACATCATGCTGCATTGAAGAAGTCTTAGAACTAGCAATTGAGACCATAAACTCATGTTTACAATGTTTACTGAGGTAATAAATCAAGTGAGAAGTAGGCTCATTTTCTCATAGACTTCTATACAATCAGACTTCTTTTTGCAACCAGAGGAGTCGCCCCCTGCTGGCTATTAGAAAGATTGCAGGTTTAAGGCATTTCAGCATTGGCTTCACTTTTCAGACCCTTTTCTAGCTCATAGACTAACAGGCATGCACATATTGCGCGGGCGGCCCGGCTATGTCAACAAAGCATGTAGAGGCTCAGATTACAACCCACTCCTCTCTTTACATTGCAAACAGTTGTTGTATTAGCTATATTAATGCTCTAGATATCATATATATAGAGCACCTTTAATGAAAAAAAAAGATTAATTGATTCCCCTGTGTTCTTCCTGTATGATGTTTTACAGTGTACACTCCCCCCACCCCCACCACACACAGACAGCACACACCATGTAGGTCTCATTTGGATATGCACTGAGCTGTTTCAGCATGAGAGCTCGCACAGATTGGGACTAGTCATACGCACAAAAGTACAAACCCCAAGCAAACAGCAGTAGGAGCTTGTGAATGCACCCTTTCTTATGGAGTACTGCAGTGCTTGTTAGTCTGGTAAATTGTTTTTTTTTTTTTACCCCTCTTGCTAATGATTCATTTGTTGTTGGAGATGTTTCCCTTGCAGGCCGAAAAGACTGATAATCAAAATGCCTGCTCTAATTTCATTACAGCATTTTAAATACGCCTCGCACTGTTTCCTGGTGCAAATAGAGGGGTCCCTCTCTCCCCATTCTTCCCCGTCGCTCCGCATTGAATTCCATTTCAGAATAAAGAAACCAATAAACCAGAGTCCATCTTGGGCCATGCATAAATGAATTTCTAACATAAAGATGTCAAAAAAACTATTCCCCCTCTACTGTTTCCCATTTTGCTTTCCATTTGACTCGCTCTTTTTGTATTGTGTGTGTGCGTGTGTGTAAAAGCGTGTGTCTATGTGAATATGTACCCTATTGTGTGGCATGCCACGGTTTAATGGAAAACCTTGCTTGGTTTCCTCTACCTCATTATTTGATAGACCAGATGAGAAATAGATTTATGATTCCGATTAATAACGTTAGCCAGAGTTCATTGTTTCCGCCAGTCAGCCGAACAACTTCATATCAGTCCCACTAATGCGTTTGAAACACCAGTGCTGTGTGTTTAATAATATCGCTGTTAGAAAAGCCATTCGTTCTCATTTGAGCAGCAAGTCTCATTTGGTTGGAGTAGCTCTCCACCTCACCAATCCTGCGGAGACTATAGGGAATACCAGGCAAATGAAGGATAGAAATAGCAATATTTCTGCTATCTCGCTGTGCAGCTCTCTTAAGAGCCTGTGTTGTAATATAGGAATAAAATATATTGAAAGAATATATTGAAGACTTTACGGAAAACAGGTTAAAACAAATCTTACACCCAGTGTGCACATTTTATCCATGTGTTCCAACTTCTTAGTAATATGTGTGCATTTGTGAGTTTAAATAGTGCATTTAGTTTCAGAGTTATATATTACGTCTGACTGTAGTGAGCCCAAAGTTTTTCTTCTTGAGGTCACATGCTATGGGAGACGGCGGGCCCCGGCTACAGCTGTGAACAGGGGTGCACGCTAACAATAAATGAATGTGGCAGCAAAGGAGCTAATCGGCCAAACAGTGCTGGTCACAACGGGACACCAGCAACCCTTAATCATCGAGCTGCAGCAAATTAATTACCACAATCATCTACCTACGGCAAATTAATTATCACAATCAATCACCACAAATTAAACTGGGCCTTAAAATAGCCCCCGCGGTCAACTGGCAATCAGCACCTCTGGCCCGCACCCAGGACGGGTCGAACACATGCAAGCAAAATATGGCTACGCACCTTTGAAGACAAACATAGAAGGATTTATACAAAGTACACATTTACATAAATGCATTCATATACCAAATCATAAGCACACACCTACAGATCGAATAGGAAGAGAAGGACATGAGAGTCATTCAACGGCAAATGTCATATAGACAGCCCACTTAATTAAAACTGCAGAGCTAAAAGAGGGAGAGGGGGAGAAAGGCGTGGGGGTGGATTAAGGAAGGAGATTGGAAAAACAATGTTGAATTGAGAAAATGGAATAAGAGAAAAAGGGAACACAGGGAGTATACTGGCACCAGGTCAGCTTGAACAACCCCCACCTCCTTGAAAGCAGTGAAGCTCAACGAAAATCTCAAAATGAAAAACAATTTCTCATAATTAATTTGTAACACCTTCCATTAGTACAATTTAGCAGATGAGACATGTTGTGTCAGTACGGGGTTTCAGAGCTCTATATGTGGTGTTTGTGTGGGAGTGAAACCTGAAGGGAAAACTGTTTTATGGGACTAACTGTGAAATATGTGTTAATGACAAGCTGTTTTTTCTGCCTCCAACTGTCACTGGTACAACAAGCCAATGAGGGGTTTGTTTTTCAATGTACTGTGTATTTTGAAAAATGTATGCCCGTTGTACATCTGTCTTTCAACATACCAAAAACAGCTTGTTAACATTGTTAGCATTTCTCAGTAATGAGTACTTAAGGCTGAGTGGGTCAGTTGGAAGTATTGACACAGTTAATGTGCTGATTTTATTTGAGTTGATGGGATCAAAGATTCAAATGAATTAGATTTCATTTAGTGGATAAAGATATACTCAGTGTTGCACTGGCCGTGTCATGGTGGTACAGTGTTTTCTCTCCCATTGTCCCCCAACGTGACCCCCGTCTCCCCCTGAAAGAAAGAAACAAAATATTGTATTATATTTATGAGCACTCGTTTCTTTCAGCTCAGTGTGAGAGTATTTACTGTTTTGCTCGCGCTAGTTTCTCTACTCTACTTTGAGCTCTGTGTTACACTGAGAGCGGGGCTTTACACATCATGGGTGTAAGAAAATATCGATACACATGAGTATCGCGATGTTATGTGTTGTGACATTGTATCGATTCTCCAAAACACCGTATCGATTTTGAATTAACCTCTCAAAAATCTGATGGCTCGTCGCCGGGCCCGGCCGCTATTCGATCATTCGGAGGTTGTAGCAGGCTCAGTTTTAAAGCTAAAGTGAAGATACTGGCATCGTTCTAGAAAACATAATGAATCCATTGGTACAAACCTTGTCATACTAGCTTGTGGCTAAGGAGCCTAAATAATGCTCCAAAGTTGTCCCTTGACCTCTGACCTCAAGATATATGAATGAAAATGGGTTCCATGGGTACTCATGAGTCTCCCCTTTACATAAATGCCCACTTTATATGTGATAATCACATGCAGTTTTGGGCAAAAAACGTGCAGTTTTGTTTTGTTTTCTTGTATATTGTGTTATTTTTGCCTATTCTAAAAATAGTGTATTTCTGGTGTGTTCTTTATACCATGACAGTTTTCCTAAAATTAGATTTAAAAAAATCTAAATATATTTTCTTGTTTACAGTATAGCAATATATTACAATATATTGAATTGTTACCCCTGTATCATGATACGTATCATATCATCAGATTCCTGCCAATACCCAGACCTTGACGAGCCAAATCCTCCCCTCAAACAAGCGTATGTTGAGAGCGAGACTCAACTCATGTCTGTGCAGGAGACCAGCGAGAAAGACGTTTTTAAAAGTCCCTGTGTGTTCAGCTCTCCTTACTTTTGTAGCTTCTAGCCGAATCTCTGTGGTTTGAAGTTTCTTCTGCATCCGTTTGTGCTTTCAGATATGTGCTTTATTTTACGGTTTCATGTTTGCTTTCAGCTGTGTAAGATTTGTTAAGTTACTGCTGATGCAAACCCAACATTTCCTGATTTTGTTGCTTTATAATAAAAGCTTTTATTAAAATGCCATAACAGTTTTCCTATAATAAAATTCAAAATTAGATTCGATTAGATAAACTAGATTAGATAGAATAACAAAACTCATGAAAAAAATTGTGAAGAATAGGAAATGAAGTGAGTTTATTACCGAAACCCCCCAAAGCAGTCAAACGCTGCAGTATATTTGGTTTGAAGTTGTCTCATCTGGTGTGTTTTCCACATGTTAGGAGGAAGTACACATCTGTCTCAACCTCACCTACTGTATTACACTGACCACATATCCTAGCTAGGTATGTCCCAGGCTGGTTTACTGCAAAGCATATTTTAATGTTTAGATATCAGCTACAGTATATAAATCCAGATCCATTTCCAATCCTTACATTATAGTAACCAGTTGCTTTCCAGGTAGGCTGTAAAAAATACCCCATTGCGCTCTGTTACATCACTGGAACCATTTTCTAATGCACGGTATTAGGAGCCAGTGAACCGCGAAGCAGCACAAACAAGTAAATAGCAGCAAGCAGGCTCAATTAATGAGATCTACTCTGACAGCTCATGCTGGTAAGTGATGCGAGCAGAGATGCTTTGGGTGGAAAAAAAAAAAGGATTTCAGTATTGCAGGTTGACAGCACCTCTAAAGTGCTGCTGCCGGTTAAAAACTGAATTTGAAATTCAGCGTTTTGTTCATGGTAGGGATGAAGAGAGGCCGTCCAAATTCTGTTCAAACCTTCCTGCCTCAGAAATCTCACATTCATATTCCTCTCTCCCTACAGGATACTAGAAAATACTAAAGGAAATCATTAAAGGAACGCTGTGATGCAGGCCATGTTTTGTTAATGCAGAGCTGTTTGGCTGTCTAAGAAATTTATATTGATTCTATATTAGTCATTTTTTGACTAAATGTATACTTTGCAGTCATATAATGCATAAATGCATACATTTTTGGCGAGAAACTTGAATAAATCCAGGTGTTTGAAGGAGATATTTTCACAGCAATATGAATATTAGAGAGGGAGTTATCTGTTTAACTTTCTAACACTAACTCTAAGCCTCTTATAATGCATAATTAAAACTACTAATGCCAAGATTGTTTTTTATCAAAGCAAATCTTTAAACAAGAATACAAAAATGTATTTCCTAATTATTTAAATTGTGGGTTTTTATGAAAATAACCACTATTAGATGACAATAACAAAGTACAGTCCTGAAAAATAGGGCTCCCTTGGAAGCTACGTTGTAATTTGAACACTGGAATTTACCAAGCATTTCATGTTTTTTAAAAAGAAAAAGTATTTTCCTGCCACAGTGGGCAGGCAGTGAAACAAAGTTCATTTCATGCCTTGATATTGACATTTATTCTTATTGGTCACTGAACATTTGGTCAGTATTTGTCTTTTGTTTTCTGTATTCAAGAGTTTAGAAATAACTTCTAGGCTCTTTTAAGGGCTCAATAACTTTTGAATCAATTCAAAGTCTTCTTTCTTTGCAGTGCTTTATAATATAGTTTGTACAGATTTTTGTATAAAAACGCAGTGTTAGTCTGCTACTGAGTATTAGAAGGGCCTGAGAGGGAGATGCTTGTGCTCCTGTGTAAAAAAGATAACTGTACACAAGGGCTGCATCAATAATACAAAAGACAGAGAAACTACTAATGTTCAGTGGCGATTTGGTGAATAACATGTTTAATATGTCTTATATGATTCCTTTGAATTTACTTCCCTGGTGTGTTATTGAAAGATGAATCATCCAGTGACAAAGCTGAAGGAACCAAGACTCTATTATTCAGTTTCCTCCTCTTTACAGTCCCAAGCGCTGCCCATGGATGACTCTGTGCACAGCAGACCCTCCTCCGTCCTGTCTAACCTCCCTTCATCGTATCTCCACTTGGTTTCCCTTTTCTCTGTTTCCACCAACTCCTTCTCTCTCTCTGTATCAATAACTCTCTCTTTTTTGTTTCTGTCCCTCTTTCTTCATCTGTGCCGCTCACTTTTTGTCCCCGTCATTCTCTGTATCTCTGTCACTCGTCCTCTTTTCTTCCTGCTCTCTGCCTGGCTCTGCTGATCTCTTGGAAACTGAGCAGACACCGTTCAGTTCCTGTGGGACCCGGGCTAAGCCATATTGTGTGACACCCTGATGGCGCCTAAAGGCAACTTAGCGCACACACACACACACACACAAACACACGAGAGGCCTCGTCTGCATTCCTCATACATACGCATGCAGGCTTAATGCATTCAAATTGAATACCACTGGTGGTGAATGTAAGTGCTGTTTTATTGAAGTTGACTGTGCATGTGTTTGTGTGCTTTTTGGGGTTTTATGATGTATATAACTTTTGGCATGCATGCATTTCTCTCTGTGTGTGTGTGTGTGTGTGTGTGTGTGTGTGGGATTAAAGGGAGTACTTCATTGTGTGGGGGGTCCCTTGATGGCCTTTAGCCCTCATCTGGGCATGCTCCAATACCACAGTCTGATTGGTCTCAAACTGTCCTGACAGGAAATCCATCTGTGTGTGTGTGTGTGTGTGTGTGCAGGGAGGGATGCATCTGGATGACAGCTAAATTGAATGCCAGGGCCAACAAGGCCACAGGATCACAATGAGAGAGATGAGGACAACACTGCACAGAGAGCGACTGAGAGAGAGAGAGAGAGATGCTGGCATTAAGCCCAGGGATGACACAGAGAGACAGTTGTTGGGAGGTGTGTGTGTATGTATGTGTGTGTGTGAGTGTGTGTGTGTGTGTGTGTAATTGATTGAGTTTTAATGTGGTCCCTGATGAGGAGTCACTGACATCAGGGGGAGGAGAAAAGAGGAAGGAAGGAGAGGAGGAGATGGGAAAACAATGTCTTCTTCAAAGCGAGATAAAAAAGGATCATGCACACTGCTTTGTCCATGGATCTTTTTTTAGCTTTTGTCCTGAAGGTGGCTTTTCTGATGCATCTGACACTCAAAACTTTCATGCAAAAGTGCAAAAAGTGTGCTTCTTCTGTATTTGTCTCCTTCCAAATGTGAAAAGTGAAATGTAGTTCATCCTTATAAATCTGGAGTCGAACGTACCTGCACCAGACATCTAAATAACATGTTATGATGGTCTGTTCCTTAGTATGTTGTAGATAAACGTACCATGTTTGCTGATCCGTAAAACAATCCTGGAAATACCTTATTTTCAGTTTTAACTGTATCGTCCTATAAACCCACAACTGTGACTGCATTTCAATAGTATCACCGGGCTAGTTAGTCACTTATTGTTTCAAAATGTCAGATTTTGTAGTGAATTTAGATTTACTGGGTGGGCTAAGCATGGATAAGTAGATGGAAGACATGGACAGGATAGAGGAGGAAGATCAAAAAGAAAGGAGACATGCTGAATTTAATCAGAGACAGAGAAATCGAAGAGCTGGACAAATCAAGCTAACGTTTCTCTAGTTATGTTGTCAATTTCTAGTGATATAATATTTAATACAGTGTAGCTTGGTTACTCAGCAAGTAATCAAAGTCAAATTCAAGGCTTTTATGAGGACGCCTACATGCTCTGTTGATGTTTTTAACAGCTATTGTCACTACAAGCAACCACAGCGCATGAAATGTGATATGATATGAGACGTAGTGTACATGACCACATATAACGTGACTTGTATGCTCGTAATTAGTGCTAATAAGTGCTAACATGATTGAACACCACTTCAACAATTGCACAATTAATGGCGCTATCCAGATAAATGTTAATAATCACCCCAATCTTTAAACATGCTTTCCACTGCACCTGTGTGTTGCTTGGCAACTGTTCTGCTAAATGTCGCTGAAGAACTAGATTGCTTGGCGGAAGAATGATTATTTGTCATCAATAAATTATTGCATTTTTTTTAGATATCATAATTTGTTGTTGTGTGTTTATTTAATGAAACCATGCCAGGTATATGTAGAAACCGTTTTTATAAAAAAAACATTCAACCCTTAGCTGTTAAATCACTTTAAATCACGGCCTCTCATGGCTTATTGCTTAATTATACTCTACATACCTTCCATTTTATCCTGCAAAAAAGTGAGTCTTCCTTCAGGATTTGTCCAAACATCAAGTAACAGAATCAGACAGTGGTTTGTATGTTGTTCTTGTTGATGTTTGAGGTTTTCTATGAATTGGTATCATCCTTTCTTTGCAGCTGATTTGTTCCCAATTCTTCCATCTTTTTGTTGGTCACCCTCTCATATATATTGCAAAACACGTTTGGCTCATTAGTGTATGTAGGTGCATTATTTATGATTCATGTGCGGGTGAGTGTGTGTGTGTTTTCTGTGTATCTGTACATTTTATATCTTAACTGTAACACATGCAAAGTTATAAAAATCCATTTTTGTGTGTAGCCTATATAAGCGTGGTTGTGGTTGTGTGTGTATTACTTGTTAATGATGCAACACAGATGCAAGAACACAGTTTCTTCATCACAGAGTTGTTGACGTGTCAGGTGAAATCTTTGGCCCCAATGCACAGAGATTAGGCGCTTATGCCAACCAAACCTACCCTCTGAATATTTGCAGAGGTGTGTTTTGACTTTGGAATTTGACAAGTCTTCTTAAGCTCAATTCATCCACTATATTTCAATGTTGTAAAACAACACTTTTTTTTGTAATAGATGTCGTATATTATTACGAATACAAGTGAAGATTTTCTTTTAATTTGATGTCTTTTCATTTGTATTTGGCCCACTGCCCTCTGCAATGAAACACTTAGATCCAGACAATTGCTTGTTATTGTGAGAAGGTACATAGCTCACAATACTGCAATTATAGAAAAGAAACAAACTGTTTTTTTCCAGTTCTGGCCTTTTCTTTGTTTATATTGTATGAATGAATATAAACTCACAGCCTCATTGTGAAGTAGATTTATCTCCTGTGTTCAGACAAGGTGTCTTTAGGAGAGTGACAACTGCATTTTATAAGCAAAATCACTGCCTGAAATCTTCGAATATTTGCTGCCAAATGTGTCTGTGATTTTGTCTGATTTGTGTTCACCACAGCTTACAGTGTACATCTCTCTCTTCATATGAGCCTCACAGATTCCTATCTTAAGATTGGTTAGTATTCCTGTTCGTGTGTGATCTCTCTCTCTCTCTCTCTCTCTCTCTCTCCTTCACTTTATATTTTTCCTCTTCTCTTTCTCTTTTCACTCTCTCTCCCTTTCTCCTGGGTTGTTAGTGAGCATCCAAGGTCAACCACTCCACTGTTGAGCTGAGCTTTGGTACTGACACAGCCCTTTGATGTTCTCAGAGAGAGAGAGAGAGAGAGAGAGAGAGAGAGAGAGAGAGAGAGAGAGAGAGAGAGAGAGAGAGAGACATGTAAGGTTGGAAGGAAAAAGAAGAATCTTGGGAATGGAAGAGGAGAGAAGGCGGAGGAATACAAAAAGAGGAGAGAGGGAAAAAAAGAGGTGGAGGCAAGAAAAGAGGGATGGTTTGGCGGCATAAAAAATATGGCATGTACATGTTTTATCGTGTTTCACTTACCTGCACACAGACCTGCAGCAAAGGCTAATGTTTATTTGATATGGGGCTCGGTATGGTCTGAAATAATTTCATACTAGCGCCAATATTTTACTAAAGCGATACCGAAACAATACTTCTTCTTCTTCCTATGCTAAATATAAACATGTTTTCTACAACACCCTTTTGTCATTTAACAAAGGAAATCGGTTAAACAACAACAACATAGACGCAGTGGTTTTGCTGAAACAGCCTTATTTGAACAGGAATGACCAGCAGCTTATGGTGGCTAATGTTATCAAACTTTAGATAGATATATTGCCATGGATCCAACTCTATTTAGTTATTTTTTTCTGACTTTCTGTTATCCTGCAACTAGGGATGCACCGATTGTGAAATTTTGGGCCGATACTGATACTGATGTTTTTTAATTTGGATTTTGCTGTTATTTATTCCCCTTTTATGCCAGTTGAACAAAATAGGATAAAAAATTAGCAAAAATTCAGTCATACAAATTTATGAAACAACCTTTTATATAACCTTCTTCCACATGAAAAAGACACTTTATTTTGGTAAATAACTATTTCAAAAGCCTTTGTAGCTACTCTACATCTACCTACTCAACGAGAAGAATGTTTCAGTATTTACAGAGCCCATCAAAAGTATTAGTTTTGTGAAGAGAGAGAGATAACTGGTTGCTCTGTGTACTCAACTGTAAGGCAAAAACGTATTGGGTGCTCTTGGAAAAACGGGGAAAAATCAGGATAGACAGGAAGGCAATCCAGGCAAAAGGCGAATATCAGCCAATACCAATGTTCAGCAGATAAATCGGTGCATCCCTGTGACCTGTAACTGCCACTTGTTACTACAGTCCAACTGTTTAGATTGATAATTAAAACATCTGATCAAAAACTATATTATGAACAAGATTACAAATCTAACCAGGTATTCTGCAGCTTTAAATCATTCAGCTTTTCATGCTATATTTTGGTCGGTACCAAAAAGTATTGAGGTTTGATTCCTGGTTTGAATAGAGTACACTTTAGGTGAGGATGACAGAAGACATACAGATAAGAGAGCAACCCTTTCAAAGAGAAGCATCCACTAATCCTCCGCTCGTCCTCTGTAATTTACTATTTCAGTACAATAAAAAAAAGCAAAACAGTGAGTGATGGAGGAACGGTAATGGAGAGGAGATGAAAAAGAGAGCAATGGGAGTGAACTGAAGTGGTAGAGATAAGAAGTGAGCAAACTGAATAAATGGAGACAACAAGTGAAAGAAAAAGATAAAAGACACAAAGGCCTACAGAAAGTGCGAGAAGTACAAGCGGGAACAGTACGGCAAAGGCAAACAAATGGTAGCCATTGCGAGTGAGAAAGAGAGACAGGTCATATGGTAAATCTGTGGGTGAGGCCCCTGCCTATTAGAGTGTATTAGCCTGTGGCTGATGTATGGAGTGTTGTCAGGGATATGAGGTTTAGATAGGCCGCAGTCTGGGTTAGATAGAGTTTGTGTAATGGAATCCAGTCCCATATCACTCGCTATAGGCCAGAGAGGGCGGGGGTAATTCAATTGCCCCCTTCCACACCTCAGAGAATGGTGTGAGGCTCGGGGATAAAGGATGGACTCTTTTACAGGTGAGTGCATGAGGAAAATCTATCAGTCAATCCAAATGCTGTTTTCATTCTGATAATTTGTGGTCCAGTACAGTGCGATAGCCGTCTTAAATGACACCGCGATCGATTTCTATTGTGTGAGACCTTCAGAGGACCCCACATCTACTTAATTCTAATTCAATATAATCGATATAATCTCTGCATTTTATACATAATTTCTAGACTGGAGTATCCTCTTGTACTTCTTATGAACTTAAAACCAGCCAATTAGACTGTTGTCAGGCTATTAAAAGGCATTACCAGTCGCTATAAGCACCATAGATGTCGGTCAATAGCGGCCTACTACACCCAATAGTAGGTTTTATCCTCTATTCAAATGGTAGATCACCAAAAGGAGGAATAAAAGAACATGACAGCGACATCTAGCTCTAGCTCTACCTCAGGAGACCGGGGTTCGCATGTGAAACCAACAGTGTGTAATTGTCTTTGTGTTCATATACTTTGAGTTTCATTTTCACTTTAGAAACGTAGTTATTTTAAGCCAAAACATGATTTTTCCCTTAATTTATCCAAGTGGTTTTGTTGCCTAAATCTAAAGAAACCTTTGTGTTTGTGTTTAAAACGTAACGTTTCAGTCAGTTTTACAATATGTTAGAACGTGTTGCTTTTTCAGTTTCACTTTCACTTTTACAACGTAGTGAGCCCCTATTGACATAAATCTATGTGCTTATAACGACTGATAACGCCTATTTAATGGCCTGATAACAGCCAAATCGGGTGTTAAATCACACTTAATCACTAACAAACCATTCCTAAAGATCAGTATTTTTGCTTGACCCTGTATGCAAGACACAAAGAGTACAGTTTAGTTAGTGCAGATACAGCCAAAGTGTTCACTCAAAGTTCCAACAGTAAGCTTATCTTCATTTTGATGTGTTTTACAAGCTTAGCATTGCAATGAATAAGTGGCTATGTTCACACGGGCTACTCGTTTTGCAGTCCTGTGACAAATCAATAACAGCTATTTTTAAAAGGCAAGTGTGGATGTAAAACAAGATCATAATCGTTCAGTGACTGCTATATTTGACATAAGGGCACAGGTAGAATTCAACAGAGGAAAGGCTTCGACATTTTGTGATGGATTAGGAGCTTTTTTAGCTTCAGTGACCAGGAGGAGATATTAAGTAGAGCTAGACTCGGCTTTGTATACATTTCTGTCTCGAGCAATGATGAACAAATGAAATAGTGGGCATTTATTTGATTAACCCTGCCCGTTTCTTCACAGGATAGAAACATGCAGGATTAATTAATTGCTGCAGTCTCTGGTTTCCCTGTTTTCTATTATTCTTCAAGTTGAGAGCGGTTGAAACGAGGAGCTGCGCGGCAGAAATTGTCAGAATGGATGGTGGATAAAGAGAGAACATTATGTCTGACTGTTGGTTTAGACGTTGGGTGAAATTGAACCAATCATGCTGGCAGCACAAATTACATTGTCACTCTAATTATAAACTATTTTAATGTGGCAAACAATAAAACTTAAACTTTATTTATTTATATAGTGCATTTTGTGCAAAACTGCAATACAAGGTATTTAACAATACAATGAAAATAAACAATAATATCAGGAAATTATAATATAGGAAATAAGAGACATGGTAGAACAGAGAGAACGGTGTAGCACAGTAGAAGAGGGAAGATAAAATATTAATATAAATATTTTTTAAAATTAGAATAAAAATTAAGATATGTCTTAAAATTTCTTGTAAAGGTATTTACAGATTCTGGCAGGCTATTCTAGAGGTCACGACCAGAGACACTAAATGCCACCTCAGAGGACCTGAGTGATCTAGGGGGAACATACATTGACAGCATGTCTGACAAGTATTCAATCGCTACTCCATTGAGTGATTTGAACACCAATAAACAGATCTTTTCTAAACCTGACAAGGCAACTAATGAAGGGACTTTAGGACAGGTGAGATGTGTGCTCTCTTTCAAGTCTTGGTTACTACACGTGCTGCTGCATTCTGAATGATCGGTAGTTTATTTATAGCTTTCTTAGGTAGACTAGAAAGGAGAGAGTTGCAGTAATCAAGCCTGCTAGTCATAAAAGCATGCATGAGTCTCCCAGTATCTGCCCGGGAGGGAAACGATTGCATTTAACAATATTTCTAAGGTGATAAAAGGCAGTTTTATGGAGATTACTGATTTAAGATTCAAAATTCAAATCAGGGTTGAGAGCATGCCAAGGTTTTTTGCTAGGGGCTTGGTGTTTTGTGCCAGGGATATTAAGTAAGTGCACAGCATCTCTATCTCTGGACCTTTGCTCTGATAATTAAAAGCGCTCTTATCTTTATTCAATTGCAAGAAATCATGTGACACTCACAAGTTGATATGATCAACGCATTGAACCTGATTATCAATAGGGCTGATGTCATTGGGTGATAAGAAGGTGTACAGTTGTGTATCATCGGCATATCTGTGAAAATGAATCCTGTGTTCTCTGATGATATTTCCCAGTGGCAGCATATTGAGACTGAACAACACAAGTCCCAGAATGGAGCCTTGAGGAACCCCACATGTTATGCTATAGTGTCAATACTCTCGACCAGACAGATGAGTCCTTAACCAATCTAAAACTGAGCAAGAGAGGCCAACACATTTCTGTAGTCTTGTTAATAAGGATGTTGTGATCGACTGTATCAAAAGCAGCGCTGAAGTTTAAAAATACTAATATTGAGAGTTTCTTGTCATCCATGTCCATTCTGAGGTCATTTACAACTTTAACAAGCGCCGTCTCAGTGCTGTGATGGGGACGAAAATCAAGTTGAAACTTCTTAAATATACAGCTAAATTGTAGGTAGTCATTTAGCTGTTTAAATACAAATTTCTCAAGAATTTTCCTGAAAAAAAGAGAGGTTTTAAATTGGCCTGAAATTGTTTAGCACTAAAGGATCCACCTTTTTTTAGGAGAGGTTTCACAATAGCAGTTTTCAGTGCCACGGGGGAAAATGCCAGTCAGCAATCACTAGCGCTTCATCCTCTTGACAATTATAGCAGTCTTAGGCAGAGGGAAAGTGTCCAAAGACAGGTGCTCACACACATCTGTATAACATGTTTTAGACCCAACCTGATTTTTGTTATCTTGTCTCTGAAAAAAGCTGCAAACTATAGTTGAAAAAAGCACTCTGGGATTATTAGGATTTTTAGAAATCCGCCTTGAGAAATGAACCAATTGCTTTGTTGAAAATAGATAGGTGTTCTTCAGAAATGTCATAATGGACTTGCAGCTTAGTTTTTCTTAATAAAATCCCCAGTTCTCCATGGTGTGGTCTCTGTTTAGATTTAATCTTCTTAAATTTGGCTGGCGCTATAGCGTCAATGGCAGACTTCAGCTTATCGTTGTAATTGTTGACTAAATCATCACAAGACGAAGGAAGGATTGGCCAGCTCTGGCAATGAAAAGCAGGCCTAAAGCTGCTAAATGCTCTTTGTTTGGTTGGAAGTGTGCACTCTTGGCCAGCGGTGGTCAAACTGTTTTCCTGTTTGATTTAAAAGTAAACAATATCATGGACTAAACAGTTACTGTGTGAAAGTGTGCTCCAACAGAAAAGTTCATGTTTTCAGAACAGAGAAAAAAAAGGTGGAAGCAATAGCTGGAAGCTTTGGTCACGGATGCAAAGCTCTTTCGAGATGCACTTGTTGAGTGTCAAAACAATTTGGCCGTAACACACCATTGTGACAGATGGATAGAATGACAAACAGTTGTAACGTGGGCTTCATTCGGTCAATTTCATAATCACACTTGTTTCTGAGAATTGGCACAACACATTTCAGAGAATTATATTCCTGTTCATGTGATGCCAGATGAGGCTCTGTGAGGATTTTTTTTTAAAGCTCATTCAATTTGTATTTCATAGTGCAAGGTTAAACTACATGAATGTGTTGATATTAACGAGGATTAACGCTCCATATTTTATACAAAGAGCACAGCAGGGAAGTGAGATGCTGTTCTTTGAAGCTCAAACAGAACACAGAAACATAATGATGATCTTTAACTGTATCACTGTTCTACTTTGCTCTGAAATACATTCACTGCAGAGCTTGTCATTTAAAGAAATAGTTTGACATTTGGGGAAAACGCTTATTTATATTTCACCCACTAGCACTTGTAAAGCTGTCTTTTGTTGTATTGGTACAAAAGACAAAGTTAAAAAATGACAAGTTATGCTATTATGGGGGTTCATGTACCTATTTCTTGGAGCAGTGACTTCCTAGAGTAGGGGTATTCAATTACTATTCAAAGAGGTCCAGTTAGAGAAAATGTCCTCTAACATAATGTCTAACTTGCGTTATGATTCAGTGCCATATATATTGAAGTAACGGCCTAGATTGCTTATTTTCTGTGCCCTCAGTTCGATTTGAATGGGCATGTTTGCCCAAAAGATTTGTACTTTGTCTCATAGTGGTCTCTTTTAATAATCGCCTTGGTCTCTGAACATATGGTTTTGAACTGCCCGTGGGAAGACTGAACATTATAAAAATCTGTCCATTCTTGATTAAAAGCTCTGTTTTAAAATAGAAACGACCCATCAACACTAAATAAATCTCAATTAATGTATCGGTTATAGATCTGGATCTGGATAGGACTGCGTCTGAGCTCGGACCAGGACTACAGTCCGCCTGTTAATGGCCTCTGTCCTAGAGTCTCAGCTGGCTGCCTGGAAACCTCACAGTGACAACAAGACTGTAGGATTGTGTTGCCTTCGGACAGAGCCAAGCTTGATGTTTTCACCTGTTTCCAATCTTCATGCTAAGCTAAGCTAACCAGCTGCTGGCTGTAGCCTTATATTTACCAGACGGATATGAGAGTGGTATCGATCTTCTAATCTAACTCTCTAGAAAAAGATGACTCATTTGCTCGCAATCACCGCAAGCGTTCTTCGATTTATTGCAACGCGTGACTGGCCCACTACTGCAGCAGCTACAACCCATAGAGCCGGGATTGCCTGCTTGCACACAGTTCTGAACACGGAGATGTCTGGTATTGGTACTGGCATCATCATTTTTTAAACAATACCCATCCCTAGTAAACACCGGCATGTCCTCTAACTGCCACCAGGCTAACAATGTATACATTAATTAATGCGAATGTAAGTTTAATGTAACTCCAGTAGCTACACTGGTTGGGATATTCTCAAACTATTGTGAAAGTTGGAGCAAATCATGCTGAGGCTGCTGCTGCCAGCAGCATGAGTTGGCATATTATGCACATAATAAAACATAAAGGTTGTATGTCAAGAGGCAGGAAAACATCTGCTCTCTAATACATTTGAAATGAAAACCTCTTCATGTGTCTACTTCTCAGGTTTCTTCGGTGCACATCATGCGAGCAGTTGGCTAGGTTGTCTAGTATTTGCTCGCAGCAAGCTGTGGGGCACAGATTAAAAGCAAAACCAAGCCATTTATAAGTAATACAAGCCTTGGGGATAGTGTTAGTGATAGGCAAACCTGGCCTAGTAGGCCTGTCACATTGATATGTGGGACTGTTTTTAAGTGTGTGCATGTTTAAGACAGAGAGGAAAGAATTTCTGGCATGATTACATCTTCTCTGCAATGTGTTTTTCTTCTGTTCTTAAAGTCTATTGACTTGGGTAGACCCTGGCTGTCCTCTCCTTATTGTCATATTGATCAGAGCCGCTGCTCTCCCCTCCCGCCTCTAAATATTCCCTGGACACACCACTCTCCTGTCTTTGACCTCCATCCTCATCATATCCTTCTACTCTGCTGCTCTTCATCGAGGGCTGCTAAAGCTAAATTTTTATCGTAAAGGCAATGTAGCCTACTGCAATTTTCAAATCGAAGGGAGCGGGATATTTGTTAAAGGCTGTTAAAGGTGTTATTGTCGTGCTGCAGAGACGTCCTGGCCTACAGACTTAAAGAAAACATCTGTTTGCTACACATCCCCACAAAAATCACACCATAATCATTTGAATATGTTTTTTTCAATGAAGACAAGAACAATGATGTGAAAATTATCTTTCCCTCTCATATTGCAAATCATATCGCCAATACAATATCAGTCAAAATAATCACAATTAGGTACTTTTTCTAAATCGTTCAGCCTTATCTCCATCCAATACATACATACAAATAAAATTCTGTATCCTCTTCCCATCATCTCCTCATCCTCTGCTCTCCCTTTTCCCTCCTTCAGCATCTTCTCTGTTTTCCTCATCAGCTCAGTGAAGGAGAAATCAGTTTATGATGAGGGCTAGGGGACTATCTGCTTTCCACAATAACTAGGCTTTATTGTAACTCACATAAAACTCTAAGAAAATGGGTTGTGGATGATATACAGTGCTGTACAGTGCGGCTTGCTCTGCATCCCCCCCCACCTGGCTTATGTGTGTGTATACATGTACTGTGTGTTTCTGCATGTGTGGTAGGTGTTAGAGTGAAGCTGCTACTATTGATGTTGAAAAAAAAATAACTGAGAGAGAAGGCAAAGGTGCAACAGAGGGATGGAGTGATCTTTAGGGAGGAAGACAGCTGAGTAGGAAGGGAAGGGAGCCATTAAATACTAACCCTTACTGGCCATAGCCCCCTGTCTCCCTCCATTTTCTCCCCCAATCACTCTCTTCTCCTTCTAATCAATGAAACTCTGAGGGACCATTGGATTCTTAATGGAGCTGCAGATTCAGACCCCAAATACCCCTGATGGATCTCCTATCTTGGTGGACACGCACACTCATATACACACAAATCCAACTCCTTTAAATGCCATCTGCCTTTATAGTGGCATATTGGCAGACTGCATAGTGACAGTGCTTTCCGAGAGCATAAAAGGTATCTGCTTGAACACTTGAACCCCTTTCATGGTCAAACCGTACTGAAAAGTGATCCACTCACACTCCGAGAACAAGTGTCTGGTGGGTGCTCTCCAGTGTATTTTGTAGTGATTCAAGAGAAAGGGCAGGCAGACATCACAGAAAGATCTTACAGTGGGTGGCATGTGTGTGTGAGAGAGGGGGAGGGAGAGACAGACAGACGAGACAGAAAGAATGACAATACACATGAGAGAGTGAGCAAGCGAGCACGGCATTGCATCCTTGGCCTGTTTTCCAAAACATAATCTGACAGCGTGTCCACTTGAGCTACGTTTTCCTCTGCAGGAGAAAACCAAACAGACTCATAGAGGTGTGCTGTTCGCAGACAGCAAGTCTCTCTGGATCAGATCCATCAGCTCATTGACTTCAAAGAGGGAGAGAAATATACCTTGGCTAGCGTGGGCTCATCTACCACCAAGCGCACCCCTCACTGGAGAAGAGCAGGTCAAAGCTGCTGATGTTACCACAGGGAGCAGAGATACTAATCTGATTGGATGCGGAGCAGAGAGACGCTAATTTGATTAGACAGCAAGACAGAGGGTTGCGTGAGAATATGGAGATTCAGTGTAGGCTTTGAGCATATCACAGGCACCTGAACAGAATGAATTTAGCACACCATGAGTGTGCAAGTGTGCATGCAATACATGTGAATAATGAAATAACTGCAGAATAGCTGGACTGACTCTGCAGAAATGCTAGATATTTTGGTTCAAAAACAGTTGTGAATATGACTATAGTGAATGATTTTAAACACATGTCACTAATGTAGTTAAGCTGTTCTTTACCAAGTCAGACTCTCATCCTCATCAGACTCATTCAGTTTTGTAGCAGGGTTTCTGCTAGTGTATTGCAAGCCTGGCAGCCTGCCAGTTGACTCCCCTCTGGGCTTAATCATCTTGGATTTATGTATTTTTAAGATGTTTTTACACTAAAATATGTTATACAGGTAGCAAACTCCTTTGAGGAATAACTCAGTACAGAGAGAGAGAGAGAGAGAGAGAGAGAGAGAGAGGGGAGGCACATTGTTTGTTTACTAGAAAGTTCATGCATATTTTGGGGTGACGAGACAAGGCGGTTTTCCGCCAGCCTGGCGGTTGCCCAAAATGTTAGGGAGTGTGCGATGGAGAGAGAGAGTACCTGTGTGTCAGGAACAGTGTGTATGAAGTTAAAGGTTACGTTATAGCTGTGAGCGTAGTAGTCCAGTGTGTACAGTTTAGGCTGTCGGTTAATAAATGCTAGTTCACGTGTCTTGCTTGTCACTTGCAGATTAAGGGTGTTAGCCTCGCAGTTAGTGACAACAGCTCAGGCTCGCTCGCTTAAGGCGGGCCCGCTGTTGTCATTTTGGTGACAAGCCGCCCCTCCGAGTTTTGCTCAGCCCCCGCCAACACTTTGCTTCCGGTCCTAACAACTTTTCTGGCGGAAACCAGGTGAATCACTGCAATTTCTTATCAGCTGTGTCATTGTACACAGAGCAATGCTGGATAACGGTCCTGCAGGCTATAGGTCTTGTCTTTAAGTTACCTAACTACTAAAAATAGACAGTGAAAATGATCTTTTAACTGTATATTGACATCATACCAGCAACATTACTACAGTTTCCATGTCTATATATGTAGAATATGTCACTGAAATGAAAAAACAATCATTTTAACTCAACACTTCCTGTTTCCGTTTCCATCGTACAGGGCAATTGACTGTTGACAGAGCTGTCAGCAGCCTCGTAGGAAAGATGCTCCGTGTTGCCCTAGCATTTTAAAACTGAACTATGAACATGACTCACACTTTACTCCTCTGACTGGGTAGAAATGTTTTCTTTTCATATCACAGATGATGAGCAAAATAACCCCACTGCCCGAAAAAGACAAGTGACACTTGAACTGAACTGTACATTACTGAGAAGTTACTCTCCCAATAAGTTTTGAATGACTACTAGAACGTACTTGTCTTTTAGTTGGCTAGACTGTGTATGTGTGTGTGTGAGTGACTTAGTTATGATGGAGCTGACATCGCCGGAAGACAGTGACCTAGCAATTGACTTACAGGCCATTTATACCCCATTCCTGTCAGAAGCCATTGGTGCGGGTGTCACACAATCAGCAGGGGGTGTGAGTGTGTCGTAACAGTGTGTGCTGTAGCTGTCCTACGGCAGGACGAGGGTGGCGGAGCTGCGGGTCACTGCTATGGAGTGTTATAGCCAGAGGGAGGAAAGCAAACATACACACATAAAGAGATGAACATCTGCTGTGTAAGACCTGGGATAACCTGACAGGAGCTCCAACCAAGTACCGTGTTTATTAACGTGAAGCATTTGGGATTTGCAATCTTCTTATCCAGCTGTGTCAAATATGAGCTGATTTTAAGTACCTTAAAAACACATATTAGCTCTGGTGTGTTTATGTAGCCAGAACATGGATTAAACATCATATAAAGAGTTGTTTTGGCAACATGACTAATGTTAGATTAGTCTAAAAGGTTGAAATCCTGTCATTTCTCTCATGTAATCACTGCTACCATCAGCCATTTAGCATGACCTGTTCATCCATCCTTCATCCTTCCAGTATTAGCAAATGAATGAGGGAGAGCAGGGACAGGCTTTTAGAAAAGGAAGAGATAAACAAGTACCCAGAGGTGACTCTGGGTGAATTGTAATTCGAGGCTAATAATCGGAAGCTTTGCAGATAAGCTAAGTAGTCTGTTTCTGTTCCTATAAATGGTTTTCAGTAGGGATGACTGGAATTTACTGCTCTTTAACTCCCAATTACATAGAAACATGGACTACAGGAACAATTCAGAGTTATTTATTTTACATTAGATCTTTAGCATTTTTTTTTTCTGAAGTAGCCAGTACAGTTTTACAAAATATCCCATATACTTTTATTTGGAGAACCTTTGGAGGCTCATAGTGAGTCGGCAAAAATAAAATGCTATAAATGCCAGGAGCACCTCTGTGCAACTCAAACAGCTCCTTCACTAACATTATTCTGACACTGATCTGTTACAACTGGAGAAATATGAAATACAGTATGATTTTTTAAAAAAGGATAAAGGTTGATGAAGTCTCAGAGAGTTCAGCACTTACTTACTCTGTGAATATTAAAATATATGGTGGGTTTTAAACTATGTGTATTAAAACATAATGATCTAATGAATTATGGTTCAGGTGTGATTTAATCTGTCTTGAGGCTGCTGGGTCTCTACGATAGTATCACTTTACAGATATGAAATAAGATTGTGATAAAGGGTCATTTTATCTGTAGCTTGCATGGCTGGTACATATACAAGCCATCAAGGCTTGTTACTTTGAATTAACCCTATCCCTTTAGTCATTTAGCTGCAGCTGTACTAATTCTGTCCCGCTGTCCCACTTGCCGACTAACCTTTTGCACTGCCAATAAACATTAAAGTGTACCGCCCTTAAACTAGAGGCCTCTAGTGTGGGACGGAGAGGAGGATGTTATGATGGTGAGCATCTGTGTTTGACTTGAATGAGGGCTGGAGCCTCTCTAACAGGGTTGGTTCCTCATTTATAAGGTCATCTTTCTATCCTAAATTATCAAAGCATCAAGTTAAAGTGGCAGTAGGCAGTGTATCTTTGGCATCATTGAGCAAAAATTTCATAATAACCTTTCAGCATATTGCAATTTAAGTGTTCTGAGAGAAAACTAGACTTCTGCACCTCCTCATGGCTCTGTTTTCAGGCTTTAAAAAATCTAGCTCATGACGAGAGACTTTGGCCAATCACAGGTCATTTCAGAGAGTGAGCTTTCCTATTGAGCGTTCCTATTGGCTGTGCTCCGGCTGGTGGGTGGTGCTTGGTATTTCCTCTACAGATCTCAACATGGCAACAGTACACTACAAGATGTTTCTGAAAACATTTGAGGAGAGAAATAGGCATCACAGTAACAGAATATTGATGCAAATTTGATCAGCGCTGCCTAGTTTGACCGTTTGGTCGGAGTTTGCAAGTGATTTACAGCTGGCTCACAGACTGCAGGCTCCAGATCAGCTCTGATTGGATGTTTTCTTCCGGTCTGTGAAATCCTGCAGATGCCGTTAGGAGCACCGGAGGACACAGAGGCACATGATTTTTTTTTTTCAGACGTCTAATGCACTGCTGTCAGGATATAGTGCCTGTTTTATAAAAATAACTTTTTTTAATCATATTTGCTCCATTTCTACCCACTGCAGCTTTGATCTAGTTTTAGTTTAGGAAAAACGCCTAAAAGGACATACCCAAATTAAATGGTCTTTGAAGTCAGTATAAGAGGAAAAATGTAACTGCCTAAAATAATAATAAAAAATACAGTTTCTGTGGCTTTATCTTTATAGGTAAAGGACAGTATGGGGCCGTAAGCACATCGGGGAACACCTGTTTCAAATTTGAAGGAGATAGCACATTAACATAACCATTCCACACTGTTTTTTTTTCATCAAAAGATCCAATGGTCTGTATCATTCTTGTGAATGGGATATCTCAGGAACACCTCGAGGGAATTTCTTCAAATTTGCCACAAACCACACTTGGACTCAAGGATGAACTGATTAGATTTTTGTTGTCAAAGTTGAAAGGTCAAGGAGATCAGGAGGTAGTAAAGGCCTTACCTTTTCTGTAGCGGCTAACTCTATTTTAACATCCACTAGTAAGATCGGGTGTTATCCATTTGTAACTTTGGCCATTGAAATGTTGTAAGATCCTACTTACAGTGGTCTTCACGACTTTGGACAATGTATGCTTAGGCTGCTCTTGTGCAAAATATATAAGAAATAAAAGAAAACCTATGCTCCTTTTGCAAAGATGAGGATATATATATATATATATGTCCCTGTTAAGTGACGTAGTGCCTATGGGGAAAGATAGGAAGGAGAGGAGACCGCAAAGGTGTCCTCTGGGAGTTGAAGAGTTTAAATCTAAAGTGAGTCCTTGCAGCTTCAAAAAGTAATACGTTTATTAGGTGAATGGTATATTCAAAGTGAACTGTCTGTTTCATTTTGTATGCTATTCAAACTTACATTTTCACCATTGAAAGAGTTTGTAAAGTTAAAATAACGCTTTGATTTGATGGAAAGTACCGCATGCCTAAAGCAAGGATTTAGTTGCTAACCTCAGCCAGCTTCACTATCTTTGTTTGGCTGAGACAGACCAGAAGCGAAACTGAGATGGATGGGCTCCAGACAGCTCCAGACACACACATACATACAGATACAGCACGCACACACACAGACACGCTAATCTGCTCTCTCAGAACCACTCTGTATTGTTGTAAAGCACAAATGCCATCCATACAGAGAGTGTGTGTGGGAAGAGGCAAGACTCCATTTCTTTGTTTTTCCTCTTCCAGGCGAACATGTCAATCCTTCGCTCTAAAGAGAGAGCGCGTACGTCGTATATGTGTATGTGTGAATGTTAAAACAAGGGTGGGTGTTTAAATGTCAGATCCCATAATTGCATCACTTGCTTACTGTCTCCCTGAGCCCCGAGTAAAGCTAGCTGTGTTTTCTACAGAGCCTACGCACACTAAGTGCAAACATTCTCCTCCATCTACTGCGCGCGTCACAACCAGTGTGATGTTGGCAACTACAATCCCCATGATGCTGTGCTTTTCCTCTTTGTGGAAGGGGGAGAAAGAAAAGATGATTTTGCCAAACTTCTGTGTTTGTGTAATGTGTAGTATGTTTGAGTAACAATCCAACATGAATGGTGGATGAGAGAGACGGAAAAGAGGCAAAGATGTGAGCAGAAAATAGAAGCAGAGAGAATGGGATGTAGAGATGCACCGATACCGGATCACATATCGGGCCGTTACTGACTCAAATAGCTGGATCGGGTATCGGTGACATTGAGGTCGATCTATTAAATTCAATTCTATGTTCATATACTATATGCATTATATACTGGAATATTAATTCCTGTCTAGGTTTTGACCAATTTGTTGCTGCATTAAAAAAGTTTACATCTGAATTGTAATTCCTGTTCATTTTTAGATTTTTTTGCCAAGTTGCTGGTGTACAATATATTATCTTAACAATAAATAATCCATCCATCCATCTTCAACCCCTTATCCGAGATCGGGTCACGGGGGCAACAGCTCCAGCAGGGGACCCCGAACTTCCCTTTCCCGGGCCACATTAACCAGCTCAGACTGGGAGATCCCGAGGCCTTCCCAGGCCAGTGTGGAGATATAATCTCTCCACCTAGTCCTGGGTCTTCCCCGTGGTCTCCTCCCAGCTGGGAGGCGCCCAGGGGGCATCCGTACCAGATGCCTGAACCACCTCAACTGGCTCCTTTCGACGCAAAGGAGCAGCGGCTCTACTCCGAGTCACTTGGGGTAAGGACTCATTCCCTACCCGGAGTAGGCAATCCATCGGTTTCCTGCTGAGATATAATAAATAACAATTCACTAAATTTATATCTATCTATTTATTTGTTACATTTTGTCTAACAAAGATAAGAAAGCAATGTTTAAGTCCAGCCTGATGTTGCCTTACACATAAAATAATTATCCCAGTCACTTCTACACAGTGAGGCATACAGCTTATTAATTAAACACTAGTATCGGAGCGGTACTTGGTATCAGCCGATACCCAAAGCCAAGGTATCGCTATCGGGACTGATGAAGTCTGATCGGTGCATCTATGTGTGTACCCATAAGGGCCGTTCATATGCTACATTTTTGCGCACTCAAATCATTCCCAAGCGCCCATTTTTCAGGGCGCGACGGCTGCGCTCCAAGATAAAAATAATTAAACTTTTGGAACGCTACAGCACGCACCGCAAATCCTGTGTCAAGGAACAACCAGTCA
This sequence comes from Sebastiscus albofasciatus, assembly GCA_916701655.1. Lineage (NCBI taxonomy): Eukaryota > Metazoa > Chordata > Actinopteri > Perciformes > Sebastidae > Sebastiscus > Sebastiscus albofasciatus. The sequence goes on along the minus strand of CAKAOI010034637.1, from coordinate 17,142 downwards.
CAGCTGGCAGATATAAATTTCTTTCTTCCGTTAATATCAGTCTACTCTAAATATATGGAGAAGAAGTTAAACCATTTCAGTGCTTTGTTTACATTTTGGTTGCTTAGTAACAGTATAGACGCGACAGGAGCGCAACATCCGAAGCACCTTGGATAAAAGGATGAAAGTGGTACGGCTGGCGTTTTCTGCGCGTTTTTAGACGCAGCATGTGAATGGCCCTGTAATATGTGTGTATTTATGTACAGTATGAACACATGCATGGATGATCTTCAGGCTGGAGCCCATTGGAGCCGTCTCTGTGTCTAACAGCTCAAACATTGTTATAATTTCACTGAACACTGAGCATTTCTGTAATCAGTAATCAGTAGCTATAGTATACGTTTCAAACCAAGTTAATTATAAACATTAACTAGGAGTTTTCCAGATGTGAGCTTGTGTTCAAAAATCAAAATGCATGCTTCCCCTGCAACTTGGATAGGAACAGTTGTCTTGTCGTGTTAAGCCAGTTGAATCTTGGCATCCGCTGAGCAGATGTTCAGTCTGTCAGTTATCCATGTGTTAATATCTAGGGAGATTTTCCTGGAGTGTGAGGATCACTGTTCTACTTGGATAGGCCCAGCATTGCTGATAAGGCCATCTGATCAATAGTAGTCTGAAGCAGACGCTTAAACATTCATTAATACTCTCACTTTAATATTGATTTCTTTCCCCAGAGCTGAAAATGGCCCCGCGGCCACAGACTTGTAGTCTCTACACAGTACGTCAACCACAAAAGATGGTTATTTAAGTATGAAATATCACAGTTTGAGCACGGATGTATTATGTGTAGTCCCCCTCGAAGTGAAACAGGTGTCACAGTCTTGATTTGTAAGATACCCAGCACAGTTGTGATAAGAAGATTTATTGCAAGCATAAACTGCTGCAGATGATTACAGTGGAGGATATGATTTATGCCTCCTTCATTGAGGCAATCAGCATAATTTCCCTTGGTGTGACACACTAACACGCAGATGAATATTCAAACTCATACACACACACACACACACAGAGCCACATGTGGGCACACATGCATGCCTAAATGCATGTGTATAAGAAGATACACAGCATGCATGCACACAGAGCAGTTGCTATAATGGTGTCGTACTGTGAGAGCTGCTCAGATCATATCTCCTTCCAATACTCCCTTCTGTGAGGAGCTCTTTAAATATGTACCTACCACCCGAGGCTCCAACAGGTAAACACCAAACACAGACACACACACACACACAGGCACTCAAAATGCCTTTGTGAACTGAATGATTTTGTTCTTCAAATATTTTAGGAATTTGAGGAAATTGTCTTTGTTTTGTTGCTGTAATGTTTCATCTAAAAGGATTAACTAAAGTTTCAGTGCAGATTGATCTGCTATAATTTATAAGGTTGTCATCACAGACACTCCTGCATTACCATTCTCTTAATATGTTTTCATCTTTGCTCTTTGATTTTGGTTTATTTACAGCTTTTTGATCAATAAAAGAAATATTTTCTAGCCAGTAAACTTTCTTTGCAGATTGCTATTCATTGTTATTTTACCGGTAGCCTCGCATAGCCAGACCTATTGGTGCTGCGTCAGAGCTAAAGGAAGGTCTGGGTACTCTAACACTTGATCATTCTGCCAAAGGGGGAAAAAAACGCTCTGGCTAGTTTGTATTTCTTTAAACCAATCCCACTGGTCTTGGGCGGCGCTAAGCACAGGATGCGGTGATGGTGCCCTTGCAAAATAGAAAGCCTATTGGCATTGAGATTCTCCTGCTGACGTCACTGTCATCACTGACATTGTTGAATCAGAGATAGGACAAAGAGGACAAACTTATTGTGGCCGTTTGCAGGCACCCAGAGCAACAATAGTACCTCGTATTTGTAAAGAAACTGGACGAAACTTGGTTTATTAATGTATTTGTATAAACCATAGACTGTCTATGGTATAAACAACAATATTGCTGCTGTATTTACACCTATATGACGTTATGTTGAGCGTTGATGGAGCAGCTACAATGTTAGCATAGCCTGGCACTGATCGAGCCAAACTCCATTCATAAAACAAGCTTTTTAAAAGTTGTTTGCTTGTCGTCTTGTGGACTGATCTGACAAAGCATGAATTCAGACTTTTTACAAATCTGCATTATTATGTAGTTATTTCGGCATCCTTTTGGAACGTTTATTGCAATTAAATCACAGCACAATATGTTTATATTGGGTTCACCGCATAGTAGCAACATATGGCTTGCTAGATCCAGTGAGTTCAATGGCACTGTATGTGAATCCAGCTCGATGAAATTCACAGACAACCGCCGGGTGATGTTATGAATCCAGACATGGCGTGTTTGGTTTTCCTACATATCTGGGACTTCCACAATATGTGCAAAGCAACAACAGTGTTTGATGTCGGAGTTGGCGGAAGGGAAAGCTGTTGTGATCTATGGAGACAAGCCCATTCTCCTCTCCAGCGTGTCTAAAGCGAGTACCGCGAATGAACACAAATGATCCCGGCGGTCCAACTCGTGCGAGTAAAGCATGCCGAAAATTAGCATCGACCTCGGTGTGAATACGACATTATAGCCACAGTCCACATCCGGTGAGTCACACTATTTAGAATGAACTTCGACCCAGTTTTAACCTCAAATATGATTCCCAGTTCCCTACAATCTAAAATATCCACCACAGCGTTTCGCTGGGGATTAAGTTCTTTGCTTGATGAGCGTCCTCCTTCTTTTTTGAACCAGTCATGATTTCTATTTACAACATGTGTCATCTGACCGTACAAGTCCCAGTGTCGTTAAGCAAACTTTACATGCTCATCGGAGACTTGGTGACCTAACTATCAGCCGAAGCTCTGCAACTTTGATCCCTGGAAAAGTGTTTTAACTCATGAACTGTCCTACTTATTATGTACCAAAGCAGTATGCTCATATCCTCTTCCAGACAGGTTCATTACATCTCCAGTCATTTCACTTTTCTTAGCTCCTAATTTAAAAGCGGATATTGGCATTTTCAAACATTCATTTGCACTCATTTTAGCCAAACCCTGGAATATGGGAGAGATTTTGTTTTATCTGGTTTTTAAATTTGTGCTCTTTTTATTTTTCTCACAAACCCAGCACCCATTCTGTGTATTTGTTTCCTCTATCTCCATTTCCTGAAACAAATACGATTCTTGATGAAAGCAATAAAGTTCTGTTATTATTCACATTCTTTCTTTGTGTTCTCTATTCCCATGTTTTTACACATTTGACTTATTTCCAGCATCTACATAAATTCAGTCCCCCTGTAGATGTTTTTCTCTGCATTTGGCAAAACGAGACCTCTCTCTTGATAAAACTGAAAGCACCAATAAACATTGTATTTTATTGACCATTTATTTCAGTCTGACATCCCTAGCCATACTAACATAATATTTAAGCACAGAGGGACCATATTCCTGATCTTATTTGGCAGCATAATGGCCTCATTGTTGTTTATTTCGCAACTAAAATATCTGTGTTGTTTTTCAGAGCTTGATTTTTATCTTACAATATAGTACGTCGTAATGTAATTTCACTTCAGTCGTTGTTGCCAGTTTACTTTTACAGTACAGCGTTTCCCCTAGATCAACTGTCTTGGAGGGGTGATGGTTTATAAGGGACACAGGTAATATGTTTTATTCTTCCAGTGAATATTGTTATGGCTGTATGTGTTTTCTGTGCTGCTGTCCCTTTTCCCTCTCTAGTAGCTCTGCCCAGGTGTGCTGCATTTGATCAGGGAAGGAGGTGTTTAAAAGCTCCAGTGCCAGCAGCAGAAGAGAGAGGCTTCTGGTGTGGGGACTGCTGGTTCTGCTGCCTCTCAGTTTATGACTTTTTGTATGTCTTTGTTAATAAATCCTATGGATTTTGAGGGTTTTAAAGGTGTCTTTTGTGGTTGGTTTGGGTCAGTGTTTAAGTGTTGTTCGCCCCAATAGGGCTGCCCAAGGGTGGGGCGTAACAATATAGTCCAATTAATCTTATTTCCATATATGTATTTGTATATAATCTGTGTTAATACCTTTTTTTGAAAAGCAGGCATAGTCACGTGTATCCTGGGCCGTTTCAATGCCTTTACCATAAAGGTCAGAATACGGGTGCACTTCCAACTTTAGCGGCAGCTAATTTGACCACAGAGATGCGAGTGACGGCTGGCTTTACCGCAGTCTTTTACTTGGTTAGCTCCTGTGCCTCTCGGATGGTCCTGATGCAGCGCATGCATCTGCTTGGCCACCAGATTGATGGTGTTTGTCTGTTTCAAAACAAAAACTTCAATAAAGTGCATCTTGCCACAACTTTGCATGCTACAAATGAAGTGAAATAATGCACGGTCACGGAAAGATACAAACTATGAAAAGATAAACAATCTTTTACGCAGAAATAACATCACAATATCACAACATTCAGAAATGCAATACTTGAACTAGGGCTGTCACAATACCAGATTTTCACTACTCGATTATCGTGGCCAAAAGAATTCACAATGACGATATTATCGCAATATCTATAGAAAATTTGAAATAAAAAAAAACGCTATCAGTCAAATTCATCTTTAACTTTGTTAATTGTACTTTTTGTCTTTTTCTTGGCAAATTAATTACACTCAAAATACAATTGTAGGGAGAGTCTGTAATTATATAAAATGATTGAAGAGGCACTGGATTATTTACACTATATTATCATATATGTATTTTTAACATGATGTCAATATTTAATTTTGAAATATCCCGGTTATCAATACCGGTATATCTTATATAGCCTTAAATGTCAAGTTTATCTATTAATATCTATATATTTATTTGTTATTATAGGCTTAATGGTAGGGGAAACACTGCAGTATTGAACCGTTAGTTCTTTCCTCATATTTCGTCTTTACCGAGGGCGTAGTCTCCGGCCTGACAACATACAGAAAACACATCACAAAAAAACACACACGCATCCTTTTTGTCTGTCCAGCTCAGTTGTGTAGATTCATCCCTTTGGCCTTCGGACGTGGAGGAAAAGAATGTGTCCAGCTAAGTGCTGAGGCCAGCACTATCTGGAACGGAGATGGCCTCCTCTCCCTGGCTTTTGACTGATGTTCTTAATGAGATACTCTGTTTTGGCTAAATGGTCAAAGCTTTTATTTCCCCGGTGTGCTGTTGAGCTTGTTTGTACATGGCCGCACTATTTCATGATTTTATATGGGTAAAATTACACTGGTATTTCATTGGGCCTGTCCACCCTCCCGATCAATCATCCCATCATCCTGGTACAGTCGTACAGTGTTTGTGTCACGCACACACAAACACACACAGACATACACACACACACACCATAAGTCATCTCAACATGTTTATGGAAGCACTTGGATCAATAGGCAGCCAGCCTCTGGCCATCAGGGATCAATACTGCAGCACAGAGTGAGGACACAAGGCAAGAACAAAGCTGCACCACAATACACACAAGCACACACACTGCAGACACATACAGTACAGTGCAAACAAACAAACACACACACACAGAAACACACTGCTGCCATGACCAGTGAATGATTGCTGTAGTGCTGGCGACTGTGTGATAAGGGATCCATTTGGAGCTAAACTCAGTCCTGGCCTCCAATGATCCAGAGGGCAGACCCATATGAAAGGAAGAGTGAACTGTAATGCATCTCTTCCATATATCATTTACACAGTGAACAGATGCAGAGATGTAGTTTGCATTCATATTAAAACATTTTATTCATCCAGAAGAAATAGAAAAGTTGGATAATTATGCTTTTGCAAATAACTGGTGCCTGCTCTGAGTAACTTAAACCATTCTGCTTTTTTAGCCACACTAGCGACACGGCTCTAGGGATGGCAATGTCAGTCTGTCAGTGACGGATCGGTGCCAATACTGACATTATTAAGCAGATCAGGTATCGGCCATGTGTGACAGATCCACATTAAAAACAGTTTCTTTCTGAATGAATTGTAATAACTTTGGAGCTACTTTAACTTATCATCAACATTGCAATTTTTTAGTTTATTCAGTAGTGCCTAGTAAGGGTGGGGGAAAAATCAATACAGCATAGTATCGCAATATTTTGCGTAGCAATATTGCAATAATCGCAATATCCAATAATAGCAATATTGTTATATTGTATCAATACGCAGACGTCAAGTATCAATCTTTTATTATATAAACTATTAGCCTCTTAACAATCCAACGGCCCGTCGGTGGGCACGGCCTATATTCTGTATTTCAGAGGTTATAGCGGGGTCGGTCTTAGAGCTAGCGTAAAGATACTGTTATCATATGAAACTAGAAAATCTAAGGTATAATAGATACCAACCAGGTCGTTGGGACTAATGCTAAATAACTCCAAAGTTATGCTAAATTTTGGTGAGGAAAGACTGGCATGGCCATTTTCAAAGGGGTCCCTTGACCTTTGACTTCAAGATATGTGAATGAAATCTCTGCGATGCACTGTGAGTGAAAACTGGACCTTATTAGATAAAACAGATGTTGACAAACTGCATAATTTGCAGTTAAAAAAAGGTAATAAATTGCAGTGTATCTTATCGCAATACTCCGCATATCGCAAAATGTTAAAAATCGCAATAAGATCATAACGTAACTTAAGTATCGTGATAATATCGTATGGTGGGGCCTCTGGTGATTCTCAACTACTAGTGCCTAGGTAAACCTCATAGAGCAGTTAGCATGTCTGTAGAGACTTTGCTTTGCTTTCAAAAAATAAAATAATAACATCCAACATATGAGGATGGGATAATTAATGTTTTTGCTAATTATTTTTTGAATACATTTTTAGCAAACACTTTTCAGGCTTTTGGAGTCAGAACCTAAGCTGTAGCTCACTGTGAAGTCAAGTTGAGGAAGCTGAGTTTTCTCTGAAACGACTTTATGCCACAGCTCTCTGTTGGCTTATAAATAGCACAACAAACCTCACCAAAATGTTTACCTGACTTAAAATGAGAGGCAATTTGTCTTCTGGAAACCAAGCGTGCTGTTTTGTAGAAGGGGGGGGTGGGAGGAGGTCTTGGTGGAAGGGAGGGGAAGCAGGAAAATATACTGGGAAAAAAAAGCAATTAGGAGATAGAGAGGCAAAAGGAAAAAAAAAAATCTATTTTGGACAATTTCAAACAAGCTTGTCACAACAGTGCCAGGGGACTCTAGCTGTCTGTCTTTCCACGTTGATACGCGTGAGCACACACAGTCATGTACACACACACACACACACACATGTCAGTCTGTGTGAGTCTCTGTGACAGTAAGATCAGTCTGCACCCCACAGGCTGTAACCCCTCGAAAACCTTCTCAAAACGCTTTAATTAAAACGTCTCCCACAATTACAGCACATCCCGATGCTTTGACCTTCACACCTCCCGTGAATACTGTGTCATACAATGTCTCTCTCTTTTCTCACACACACACACACACACACACTGTTGCTGTCAGGTCAGAATTTAGTGTTTTTGTGTGCGCAAAGTGTTGTTTTGATAATTAGCCTGTTTTATGTCAGGTAAATTTAAACCGCCTTCAGACCAACATGACTCCCTGACATTTGTGTTTGAATGTGTGCACTGCTAGGTCAGTGTGATTATGGAATTTCAAATTACTTTGGGTAAAATGAAAAGATATGCAAGTGCAGTGAAATATTATTTTCATAGTTTTGCCATCATTTGTGTTGTGCAAAGATCGTATCACCAACCTAATTGCTGCAATGTGGGAACTGACCTCAAGATATGTGAATGAAAATGGGTTCTCTGGGTACCCTCGAGTCTCGTCTTTACAGACATGCCCACTTTATGATAATCACATGCAGTTTGGGGCAAGTCATAGTCAAGTCAGCACACTGACTCACTGACAGCTGTTGCTGCCTGTTGGGCTGCAGGTTGCCATGTTATGATTTGAACATATTTTTTTATGCTAAATGCAGTACCTGTGAGGGTTTCTGGACAATATTTGTCTTTGTTTTGTTAATTAACTTCCAATAATACATATATTTGCATAAAGCAAGCATATTTGTCCACTCCCATGTTGATAAGAGCATTAAATACTTGACAAATCTCCTTTAAGTTACATTTTGAACAGAGAAAAAATGTGCAATTAATCACAATTAACTATGGACAATTAGGCAATTAATCGTGATTAAATATCTTAATCGATTGTCAGCCTACTTACTTTGTAATTATACACTACTTAATAATACATCATAGTTTATTAGTTGATTTATATTTTGTTTTAAGAATCTGAATCTGACAAGTAGCTAGTAACTAATATTATCAAATAAATGGTGAAGTTAAAACTACAATATGTCCTTTGAGATGTAGCGGAGTTACATAAAGTACAAAGTTACATAAAATTACCTCAAAATTGTACTTTGGTGGGCCTACAGTACTTGAGTAAATGTACTTAGTTACATTCCACCACTGCTAGAGCACACAGTTGTTTGCAAGAGCACAACGTTCTTCATAATCAAGCCTCTTAATTTAGCTCTCAAAGTGTACCAGACTGATGCATTTAACTTATAAATGTACAACATTTGAACAAAACGTGTCTGCGGTTGAGGCGGGATAACGGTGTAACAGTCCTGCTTTGAACAGGCTTTGTAAAGGGGGTTTGGAGACACAACTCAGAACTCCGGTGAGGCCATTTTAGCAGCACATAGAGAAGTTGTCTCGTTTGTTTTGCATGTGATCGGCTCTTCTGTTCGGCCTTTATAGAGACCACCGTTCAAACTATTTAGAGCGAATATCAGCTGATAAAAACCGAAGCGCCCTTACCTCAGGGCACTTGACTGAGATTGCGGTTGCATTATCCAGCACAGTGCAAACTCAAGTTGAACAATGTGCTGCTGCGTTTTGCCTGTTCAGCGCTTCTCTGTGTAGCAATAACAGAGCAATAGAAGACACTCTCACATATATGGATACCTAAGATAGATGCATTTGAATCAGAAAACAGCCATAGGCTATAACCCTAACACACATATAGTACAATACACACATATGAAAACACACACACACACAGGGCAGCTTGCAGCTCGCTGTAAAAGATGGACATGATGTGCTGGGGACTTATCTGAAATGGGGAATGATGATGCTGGCCAAGGCCTATGATTGGTTATCCCATTTAGACCAAAGCCTGTGATTGGTTGTCTTATCGGACTGGCTCCCATCATGCATCACGTAGATTCATCTGTTCCTCCGGGTCTGCTCAAGTAGGACCGATCCATCTCTCCCTCCGTCCTCCGTCCCTCCCATAATCTGTCCTTCTCCCTTCATCGTTTCCCTCATCTCATTGCCCTCACTGTATCACCCGTCCCTCCCTAGCTTTATGTATCTATCTCATCACCATCCGTTCAGCTGCTCTTACTTATCCCTCGCTCTCTCGCCCTTCTGCTGTTCCCCATCCTCATTTACTTACTTTTTCTCCTCCTGCTCTATATACCTTTACAATCATCTTTCACCCGTATCCCTCATTTCCTTCCAGTTCTCCCCTCCGCCTCTTCTTCTCCTTCTTCTTCTCCTCCTCTGCCACCTCTCCTCCCTTTTCCTGCGCAACTCATTTTCCCTCTGCATGCTGATAAAGTGAAGGGATGATTATGTGGGGCCATTTATCAAGGGTGTGTTTTACCAGCAGCGGAGACCACAGCAGGGATAAAGGGTGGTGGAAAATACGATTTAGATAGAGATGGGAAATAACGGCCGAGGAAATATGGCGGCGATGGAGTAGTAAGAACAGTGAAGTGCACTTATTTTATTTCACTTTTTTTCCTTGTGAAACTATCTCACTCTGCAATCGCTGACAGATTTATATCAGTCAACAAAACGTCTCTTCTACCTCTGCTCTAAACACTAAAGATTCACCTACTTTTATACAGTGCTTTGATTTCAACTTGAGAAGGACGCAGCAGGAAACTCGGTAGGGAGCGAGCGAGCGTTGTGTTTTGGTGTGTGTGTCCATTGCCTCGCTCTCTGTCTAGCTGTACATTTTTTCTGGCTTCCTCTGGTAATGTGTATCGAGGGCCTATCCATCTCCTCCCTCCCCGCGCTCTCTCTCTTCTTCCTATCTGTTTCTCTCCACATCCCTTCCTCAATCTTGTTGCCTTCCCCTGTATCTCTCGTCCCAGCGTTGCTTTACAGATCCATCTCTCTGTGGCACTGTCGCTCTGCACAGCTTTTTTTTTTTCTCGCTACTCTGGTTTAGCTATCTCAGAGAGGCAGAGGCACCCCTGCTTTTCCAACCCGTGTTCTTATCCTTCTTTCTCCCTTTCTTTTCTCTTTCTTTCCTTGTTTCCTTCACTCCCCCCCCCCCATTTTTCTGTCTCTGTCTCTCTTGGGAGCGTTGTTATCAAAAGCGATAGTTCACTTGCTGAAAATAATAAGCAGCTCCTTTTGAAGTCTGCGATGGCTGTTTGACGTCTCTGTGGTGTTTCATGCAGATATTGCCTCCATTTGTGACGGGGATAAACAAAAGATTAAACTTATTTTAAGGTCAGTCTGTGTGTGTGTGTGTGTGTGTGTGTGTGGCAAGTCAACCCCTCAGGGTCCGCAGTGGCCTCCTGTCACCTTGCCAATCATATCAGTTAGGTGTGTTCTGATAACCTTATCTCTGCCTGAGCTCTGCATAGCCATAGGGTTGCCCCGCCAACACACACACACACACACACACACACACACACACACACACACACGCACACACACACACACACACGCAGACTTTTACACATAGCAAATGAAAGAGGCTAGAGAGCAGATAGGGATCGATGCCGCTAAATCAAGGACATGCACTATGCTGCTTCTCTCTGTCTCTCTGTGGCTCTTATCTATAATGGAAAAGCCATACATTTACAGCTCCCTGCCTACCTTATGGTCACGCTCAATCACAACATAAAATACTGCTGCAAAGTGTTGCTGTCGGAAAAAAACGCGTATTAAATGTTTTGGTGTTCAACTTGCAAAGTATTGTCCACGTTCACAATAGGTGGACTGAGAGAGAGAGAGGGAGAGAGGGAGAGAGAGAGAGAGAGAGAGAGAGAGAGAGAGAGAGACGAGCAGGACAGTGCTGTCGTGTGAGATTTTTGCCACCCGATCGTTTCAGAGTAATTAAAAAGCAGTATAAAATCACTGTTATGTGAAGAACGAATCCGGTAAACACTCTGCTCAGCATTTCAAAGACACAGTTTGCGCTATCTCTGAGGGCTGCAATGGGATTGGGATCCTGCAGCTCTTGTGGGACCCAACACAAATGTAGCAAGAGCAGGGATATATTTTTAAATGAAAATATGGGAAGCTATTATTATTATTTGGCTATTTGGCATAAAGATGCAGCGCCTTCCACACCATAGAAACTGGGGACAGCATCCTTAAAGTCATTTTGTTTTTGTCTGTTCATTCTCCCATTTTCTCCCAATTTGAGATGCCCAATTTCCATCCTTATTATCACTAATTCTAATGTTGACCAGGGGAGGGTGTAGACTGCTCTCTGTAGGAGACCGCTTTGCAGGAGCAGGCTGAAACAGTTGGAGAGTAAGTGATGGGAAAAACATTCTCGTCTAAAACCCGATCTCACTATACGAGAGAACAAGCTTCTGTAAAAGCTGTTCAGGTAAGAATTTACCACATGTACAAATGCATAATATCTAGGGATGCACTGATTCATTGGCTGGACATCGGTATCGGTCAATATTCGCTATGTTGACTACCATCGGCCTATCTGCAAATTACATTCACCGATAGCAGTGGCCGATGTTGTGTTGCATCAATTTCGCGCTGGCTAAATGTTGTGTTAGTTATTTGCAGTCTGACTTGGACAGCAGTAGCTACAGATGTTACAGTAGCATGTGTTGTTACTGCAGCTGCTGACTCAGAAGCCACTGGCTCGACACACATCAGAGAGAGCTTAAAGTCGGGACTCTTGCTGAAAAATTGCAGACTTTCGGGCTGGGGCTGGACCAAGGCCTGAACACCACGGACCAGGGCTGGAGTTTTTGGCCCGTGCAGGGCTCTAACGGCGGCTGTGGCTCAGAGATAGAGCTGGTCACCCGCCAATCGGAAAGTCGCGATTCGATCCCCAGCTTCTCCAGTCACATGTCGAAGTGTCCTTGAGCAAGACACTTAACTCCAAATTGCTCCCGAAGGTTGTGCCATCAGTGTGTGAACGAGTATTTAGATTAGATCCTGATGAGCAAATTGGCACGTTGCATTGCAGCCTCTGCCATCAGTATACGAATGTGTGTGTGAACGGGTGAATGCTGTCATGTAGTGTAAAGCCCTTTGAGTGGTCGGTAGACTAGAAAGGCGCTATATAAATGCAAGTCAATTTACCATTTACTGTTTAACGTGCACATGTGGGGTTTGTTTACAGATAAAAGTGAAGGAAAACGTTGGCCGTGTAGGAGTATTACACTGTGTCGGAGAAAGAGCAGCGGCAAGGACATTGTATTCTGTATGAAAAAACACAGAAGATAGCCCTTGCTTTACATTTCATTACATTTAACGTATTTCACAAAAAGAATGTTTTTGTGTGTAGCAGGCTAAAAAGGCTTTTGAAGCAGTAATATTTTCAAAAAAAGAATATTTTTCATTTGAAAGAAATTTATATTAAAGGTTGTTTAATACATTTATATGATTGAATTTGTGCTCATTTAAGAAATGAGTGTAATGAAATGCTGATTGACTTAAAACTAGTTCAGCTATTATAATGATTGCATTTAACTTATGTTTGAGGAGGTAGTTGTAAAGCAGCTATAAAGGCTTTTGAAGCTTTTTTTTATTTTCAAAAAAAGAATATTTTTCATATAAAAGAAGGTTACATTAAAGGTTCCTTCAGAAATGTGTATGGTTGAATTTGAGCTCATTCAAAGAATGGGTGTAATGAAATGCTGAATGACTTAAAACTAGTTGAGTTACTTGTTTTTATAATGAAGTTGTATTTGTTTCCTTGGTACAAAAGGGGGAATAAATAACAACTAACACAACAAAAACATTGGTATTGGCAAAATTGTTATTTTAAACATAGGTATCGGCCCAGAATTTTACAATTGGTGCATCCCTATATCCAAAGTTTTTCAGTGACATGTACTGTATGTATTGGTGCAGTTGGTGCAATGGTAGCGTAATTGTAAAGCAGCTGTGAAGTCCTGTGAGATAAACAGCCTGGATGGATGTCAAATGGATCTTTTTTTCCTCCCTTTTATCTTTTCTTTTCAGGGCTTCCACAGCATTTGTTGTACCAAGATTGTAGTCTGTCGTGGGCCAGGTTAATGCTCTACTGCTTGAAAAGGTTTTGAATATAATCAGTTTGGTGGCATAGGCTGTTGCTTACATACATTATAACTAAAGTGCTTTGACCACTGGCAGCAATCATGACTCCCCCTGAGTCACCTACACAGCTCTGCTGCTCTCCTTCCAGCTTCTCACTATTCTTAACAACACTGTATATTATTATATCTTACGATGGGATCACACCAGCCGTGATGCCAAATCGGGCCAGGGGAGTAAAGTGGGACGCCCAATAGCACCTTCCCCACTTCCTATCAACCCTACTTCCAGCGCCCTTGCTCGGACCACAACCATCTTCAAACTCGCCCTTCATTTTGAACTCAACTACACATCTGTAAAGTTTCGTGAGTGCATCTTGCACGGTTGTGATGCTAGCGTGTTGTTGAAATCTATCCACAGACAGACAGACATTAGATAAATACCTGGCAAAGTCCTCAGAACTGCCTCTGTGGTAGTTCATGCTTCAGTAGGTGTCTCCAGTCCAGCCTTGAACAGGCTGTATAAAAAGAGCTTAAGAGACACAACTCACAACTCTGGTGAAGACATTTTAGCGCCATGTAGAGAAATTATCTCGCATCTTTTGCGTCATCTGATCAGCTCTTCTGATCGGCCTTTATAGAGGCCACCCATCAAACTATTTAGAACGAATATCGGCCGATAACGATTGCCGATGATCGATTGGAGCACCCTTGCTATGACTAATTGAGCTATTGGCTGCTCCTTTAGTTCCAGCAGCAGGATTTGTTCTGTTACTACAAACCAAATCTCAACTGAGTCATGGAGTATTTAATATTTATTCTCTGGGCAAATAAAAGTATAAAACGATATACCCTCTGTGCTTTTACGTCTTACTCCCTCTGTGGACAAATTCCACTTACTATAAGCCCTCCAGAATCCATCACAGTGCTATTATAGAAGAAATACAGTATGTATAGCAAGAGCTGGCATACTGTAGTTATCCTTAACTCTGATTACAAGAGCTTCAGACAGAATTACAGACAATCAGCCCCTCCAGAGGACTGGGGGAGATGTGGAGCAGTTCACAGATAACATTATTACCTGCTGATCCTCTCCCAGACACAATGCAATTTTAGATTGTTTAATGTTTGTAGAAACCAAATGTCATTGCTCTGCGCTGTACAAGACTATATTTGTTCTTACATAGATTTAATGATATATTTTTCACTTTACTTAAAGCAAACCATGACCGCTTAGAGTAACGTATAATCACATTATATTGCATTATTAAAAAAAGTATAATGTATTACAGCTATGAAAATTATAATACACTGTGATCTTTGCAAAAAAAATGTTAGTGAGTGACCAGTATTAATGAAATATTATGATACTTGCCCCTTATAAGTCATTGTAAAGTGCTTTATAATGTGTTATGATTATTGTTATACAGCGTTTGGATGAACTGGCCCTTTAAATCGATAAGATTGATTTACTGAATTGATATGTTCCTAACCTGAAATTCTTCATACCAGTCATCGAGGAAGTGACGCAGGATATTAGTTTTTGGATGATAAATAAGAAGATATGCCCATCAGTCAATTTGATGATGTTTTTAGCTTAAAAATAAATCAATTTAAGTGTCCCCGTAATGGCTGTTCCATTTTGGGCTCATCTGTCTCTCCTGATATGTCACGCTTGTATAAATTAAACATGACCTCTCTCTCTTAAAAGCCCTAAAGGCAGAGCTTGATCCTTTCATGAACTGGTGAGATTAGCCAAATAATATCATCCCATGCTTTGCCCCTAACTCCACCCCACTGTGCAAAAAAATGTCACACTACATACTACCTCTAAAGCTGACTAATAAAAACTTCTAATCAAATTTTTAAATTCATATAAAAATCAGAGCACAAAAACAAGGTCGAGGAAGGAGGATTTTATGATATCTGGACAGAGTTTGCCTAGTCACACACTCAGACTTTTTTATTTTTCAAACTTAGTCTTCACTTGAGATTGTTTATCAGATTTCAGCAGCTCCCTTTGGAGAACTTCTTTCAGATATGCAACAGTTCTCTCCAAGACCTGTAAACAGACTTTGATGTGTAAAATTGGTTGGAGTTCCCTTTTACTTTCCATTTCTGTGATAATGTATCAGTCACAATAATTAGAATTTTTAATTGCAGTATCAATGTTTAACTTTCACCTCTCCATGGGAATACTGTATGAGGAAATACATCAAAATGCAAGTTAATGTAAACTATATGGACAGTAGCTGCTCTTGGGCCAAGGCATGCCACCCATACATGACCAGAGTGATGATTTAAAGGACAGTAGCTGTATTTGGTCTGAAATAAGAGGGATTCAACCAAAAATGCTGCACTTTAAAACTTATTTTGCATGTCATGTATGCGACGGACTTGGCTATTTTTTGTCCATAAACGTGACAAAAACAGTTTTCTCCTCAGTTTCAAGTAAGTGACGGACAAATGTTGTCCACACAGCAGTTTAAAGGGAGAGAGAATGTGATTAAGAGAGCCTATTTGTTCAATCAGAATTACAACACAGCTACCAATGTGCAGAATATTGAAGTTCAACATGCGTCATCATGCGATATGCATTAGTGAAATATTAACGTACTCCCACTAAGAGAGAATTTAACAAGTAGAAATAGTATTCCCAGTGATTTTTGAATAGTATTTTTGCTTGGAAAGCACATCCCTATTATAACATCATAATGTCTAGAGTGGTAAAGAAGAAATTGGTCTTCGATTGGTCCTTCTTGTGATCCCACATGCCTTTTGTGAGGGTTATCACATGTTCTGTACATCCTCGTGAAGCAAATATAAACCTAAATGTCAGTTATCATGCTCTTGATGTCAGCATGTTTGAAGCGCTCACTTTAATGTGGGTAGGAAGGGAAAGAGGGATGAGGCAGAGGAGGAGTGTGGGTGGAGGATGAGTAGAGGTTAATGTGCATGGAGCATCTCAAAGCTTTCTTGGCTTGACTCATAGGACGGCTGAGATCAGACAGAATGGTAGATTGCAGGTTTTACCCTCAGCTATTAGGATTGCTCTGCTCTGCTCTCTCGCTCTCATCTCTCGCCCTCTTTCTTTCTCTCTGCTTGCGTCCTAGCATGCCGTCATTACCTCTCTCTGTCTTTCCTTTTTTTGCTCTTTCTCGCACATGCACACAAGGTTTCACTAACACTTTCTTGCTCTTGCTAACACCCTGTCTAGTATTCTCCCTCTTTTTGTTTTTCTGGCTCCCTCTCTCTCCTGCCCATTACTTCAGCCGGTGAAAAGTCTGTGCTTCAGCAGTCCTCTCCTGCTGCTGCAGACTGTCTTTATGTGGCCACATCATATTTGGTGAGACAGGTAGGGGGTGGAGGGATGCAGCTAATATCTCTCCCTAGGTCTCTCTCATGGCTCATTCTTTCTCTCCTATTTATTGTGTGTATGTGTGTGTGTGTGTTTGTGTGAGAGAGGGCAAATGCATGCATGTGTGTGTGTGCCTGAGGCCATGATGATCCATCAGACACGTACACACTCTCAGGGCATAACCATTTTCCACTATCTCATTGCCTCTAAACTCAAGGAAACATATTTTAGAGACTCTGTCTAGCAGGTGTGCTATTTCTTACTAGTTCCTGTTGGATTAAAGTGAATGAAAATGTGCAATCAGCTCCGGGGAGGAAGAGGAAACTTGTGCCACCTTGCTGACACAAACACATAACCTACATACGGTACATATATTATTTGCTGAATTTGACAAAAAAAATGTATTATTAGATTAGAAGCTCAGCGGAGCGGAGGTATTTACACTTTTGTATAATTATATTTAAGTTGTCTTGGCAACATATCTTACAATATTAGGCTAT
>CAKAOI010034633.1:0-11295 GCA_916701655.1 Sebastiscus albofasciatus | reverse complement strand
GCACAAACGTCCACTGTACATTCACTAGATATTCTCAGAGCTAAACTAACTCTTCTGCAGTGTGGAGTGAGCAGCATGCACGTGAGAGGTGGAGTGAGCTGAGTGAAGGCAAGCAGGCAGACTCCGGTCCTGGAGACCAAAGCTACGGTCTCCTCCACGTCCTCCGACCGCGGCCAACACTGTTTAACAGACGGGCTTCACTAGATACAACCAAGAGGTTTTGGTGCTTCACTGGAGTTTGTGTTGGAGTCTGAGTCTGAACAGCAGAGCCACATGCGAGCGTGCATGGGACACCGACCAGCAATGATTTATACATGTAAGAAGTTTGAAACAGTCCCTTTAAGTAGAAAGGCTGGTCCACCTTAACAGCCCACCTTAAGAGGCGGAGTCGGAGTTGCAGGATAAATGGGACCATCATTTACTAAATGAACATCATGCTGTATTGAAGAAGACTTGAAACTAGAGATTGAGACCATGAACTCATGTTGACAATGTTTACTGAGGTAATAAATCAAGAGAGAAGTAGAGTCATTTTCTCAGAGACTTCTATACAATCAGACTTCTTTTAGCAACCGGAGGAGTCGCCCCCTGCTGGCTGGTAGAGAGAATGCAGGTTTAAGACTCTTCAGCATTGACTTCACTTCTCAGACCAGGATGTAGCCCACTGGTATATATAAAATATGTACAATATGTGCAATATCAGTGTAATATGCAAGTTAAAGTGCAAAAAAAAATTAAATTATATTTCTATACATATGAAATGTATCATTTTGCATCTAGAAAGTAAACTACACACACACACACACACACACACACACACACACACACACACACTGCGTTGGGAAAGCCCCTAGGAGTCAGACATGCAGTACATACCAGACACTGACACACACACACAGTGGATTTAACTGGGTGGCATTGCTCATTACCAGTTGCATTCCCACAGCCATCGGTGTGTGAGTGTGTGTGAATGAATCTATACTGTGTGTGTGTGTGTGTGTGTGTGTGTGTGTGTGTGTGTGTCTAACAGCATTAGACAGGGAGTCCGCCTGCTGCAGAAACAGGAGCAGTTCACCCAGCAACACTCCGACTGCTGGATCTGGTTTCACAGCCAGAACAAGACGTGTTGCTGCCAAACAGCTGTCTGGAGCTGTCTGGAGGAGACAAAGCAACACTTCTAACACCAGTAAAATCTAAAACACTGGTTTCAGGTCTCAGTCCAGTTGAGAATTACAAAAAGAATTAACGTCAGGGGAGGCAGAGAAGCTGAGAAAAAGAACTAAACACATTAAAAACGTATTATAAACTTGTCGCTGCATTCCCACCTACAGCCACTAAGAGGCAACAACACAAGGGAAAAGGAGTCTGGAGTTTATTAATACTGTAAGACTTTTATATATCAATATGTAATTAAACACAACTTATAGTGAAGAAATCTGTATCTTACATTTCAGAAGTCCTCCACATTAAGTTTCTTATTTATTTTTTAAACATTTTTTGCTGCAGAAATCAAGGTTCATTTTTGTAACACGATCAGGGTGATAGCGAGCAAAAGCACGTACAAATATATATAATAACCTGACGGGGGAGCCTATAAATAGGTGCATGAATAGAAATGGGAACTCAAAAATAACATGAGAAAGTGTGAAAGTGAAAATGTCTCCTAGAGATCAGCATAGCATTTACACTTGAGCTGATGTGCTGTTACATCTGACCTCAGATCTGCAGGCTGTTACATCCAACACCCTCCAACTTGACTTTAGTTCACAGAGTGGAAATATTCCTGCTGCCATTAGTTCTGCTTCCTGAGCCAAAATACCAATGCTGGGCTGGGAGGAGCAGGGTGGGAAACAGAGACAAGCAACAATTCAACCTCCGTATCTCAAACCGACTAGCGCCAGGGTGCTGCAAATAAACATTAATGCTGCTCATATTCATATTTCTATATTAATAATGGATGCAATGACTAGGTGTATTGTGAAAGGGGCGAATCACCTGATTCTGCAAGCTTTTTAGCATCTTTCAGCTGTTGGTTTTTATAGCTCACCACTTTACTGATGATTACAGCTGATTAAAGCTCTGATGAACCCACCGTGCACGACCTGCTGAGCACTAAACTGTAGACTGAGTTAGAGACTAGCTGATGAACATAGTGGAGCATTTAGCAGCTGAAGAGACACATATTTCCCTCAGGAATTGGCGAAGACTATAACAGCTAGGAGAGAGCAAATATTTGACTTACATTTGTTGGGTGGCCATAAACACAACTCCAAATGAATGTTCATTTTGCTCTGCGTCTGTGTAAATAGGTAACTGTTCTCTATAACTTTATAAACTTTGTGATGATATGTCTAGTCTGTGTGCCTAAAGGTGTAAAAAACAACTTAATGCAGCTTTGAATCCACACAGATTATAAAAATACGTTTTTCATCACTTAAGGGCAAAAGGAGTAGGGTTTTCCTAAAAAAACAATTAGGGATGTCCATAATTAGCCGTTTAACCGTTAAACCGTTAACATTAAGCATTTCAACCGATTAACGCTAATTAAAATGGTTAAAAGAAATATTAATAATTAACTCAAAAACTGAGAGGCTCAGAGGAGCGGCTCGTCTCTTTAAGGAGAAAAGCTGGTCCACCTTAACAACCCACCTTAAGAGGCGGAGCCGTTGCAGGATGTAGGAAGTTTGCTCAGGGCTCTGGCTCACTTGAGCGGAGCGGAGGAGTTGTAGTTTAGTAGCATTTATTCACCGACAAATAAACTGTCCACACACTGCTACACCTACGATCACAGATAGAACACCACCAACAACCTCACACTCACCACCAACACACACACACACTCGCACACACATTGGAAACTTGCTAAAGTTACACTGGGCAGACACACAGCTGACAACCTGCTCAACTAAACTAAATGTGTGGTGGAGACTTTTACTGTGAAAGTGGCTGCATGTCCGCGACACTACATGCAGCATCGGAGCTGCTAAATTAACGCTCCCGGACGCTGAACTGGAGACTCCCGTCAACCAATATCTGTTGTTCTCCTGCAGCTGGTACGAGGCACAAATCTTCTTGGTTAACGGTTAATAAACGGTTAACAAGGGTCGGTTATCGGTTAAGAACATTTTCAAAATGAGCATCCCTAATAGACTCCCTGTCAATCATCACTTATGACCTACTAGAAGCGTGTGGCAGTGTCTGTATCTGCAGAGACCCTGCAGCCCTCTACCTGGATTTGATTATTTTGCTGTCTTCGGGACGTTTCTGGGCGTTAACTTCTATAAAAACGTAGCGACCAGGTGCCAGATCGTAAGACCACATCCAAGATGAAGCTACAAAAATGGCGGACAGAGCGCCGAACAACACGCAATATAGTGAGGCCAAACTTAAGCGGACAAAGCTCATCACAAAACGAAAGTGAATCTGAGGTTGGTTTTCACCCGCTGGCAAGCACCCAAACCCACATTGAGTCAGGGAGGAGGGACCAACGATGATGACGAGTTTGTATTTGCACTGTGGAATCAAGCCAAATATTTAAAATGTATCTTCACATTTTATTTTAAAGTTTCCAAAAGTCATAATCCTATGATTGTTACAATATTACACAATAAAAAAAAATACTTATAATCCAAGGACTTTCGAACTTTTCTGCAGATTAGACTGTTGTAAAGCTATAGGCTATCAGTCGCTATAAGCCCGATAGATGTGGGTCAGTAGGGGCCTTCTACACCCACTAGTAGGTTTTGTCATCTATTCACATGGTAGATCACAGAAAAAATGGTATAATAGAACAGCAACCTCTAGTGACCATAGTAATTATGGCAGGAGCAGAAGTGGAAGTCAGGCGCTGTAATATGGACAGTGTGAAACTCTATATGGAGTTTAGTTAGTTAAAACTCCACAAAACACAGGACTTTCACACAGGAAATCAACAATGTGTAGTACTAGACTTTGTGATCGTAGTTATTTTAACCCAAAACATGTTTTTCCCAAAACTTAACTAAGTGGGGTTTTGTTGTCTAAACCTAAGGAAGTTGTAGTTTTGTTGCCTAAACCTAAAGAAGTTGTAGTTTTGTTGCCTTAACCTAAAGAAGTTGTAGTTTTGTTGCCTAAACCTAAAGAAGTTGTAGTGTTGTTGCCTAAACCTAAAGAATTTGTAGTTTTGTTGCCTTAACCTAAAGAAGTTGTAGTTTTGTTGCCTAAACCTAAATAAGTTGTAGTATTGTTGCCTAAACCTAAAGAAGTTGTAGTTTTGTTGCCTAAGCCTAAAGAAGTTGTAGTTTTGTTGCCTAAACCTAAAGAAGTTGTAGTTCTGTTGCCTAAACCTAAATAAGCCATTTTGTTTGTGTTCAAAAGGTGACGTTTCATTCAGTTTTACAACATATTAGAACGTGTTGCGTTTACGTTTCACTTTCACAACATAGTAGGCGTAGTAGGCCCCTACTGACCCACATCTATGGGGCTTATAGCGACTGATAATGCCTATTTAATAGCCTGACAGTCTAATCGGGTGAACTTTTACGCACATTAAGTCAGCTAATAAATTGCTGGGTGTATTTATATAATACATTCTTTGTCATATTTTGTGTTTTGTGAACATGACCTATAGTCAGAATGGCCACATTTATTTTATTAAAAATAGTGGAATTTCCCTTTAACTATCATAAAAATTCTGCAGCGGAAAACTTTGAGATTAAAGTCTATTCCAAATGATTACTACCACAGACACAATCCCAGACATCAACCCCTCCACCTTGCCCACCAGAGTTTATCAGCTTCCCTTCTGCGACACCATGAAGGTCAAAGGTTACTTCCTGTGTAACATTGCCTTGATATGTGTTTGCATGCCAGACTAGCAGATTCCTAACAGACCAGAGACCAGGAAAAGCACATCTCCTTCCTCACCTTCCTTCCCACAGTCAACGCCAAGACATCTTAAGTGTTGGTAAGAAGAAGAACAAAACGGCGGCTGACATGCACGCATCCGTTTTTGGTGAATGCTGAAATATCCACTTTGAAGTCATGAAACTATTTAGGGAAAAATATCGGAGAGCATGTCAACGATGTATTTGTGAATCTATTTCACGTGTGTTTACCTCCTGACTGCGAGCTTCAGTATCCGGTACGATCCCTTGATGAGGATGAGGGCTTCCTGTCTGCTGCCGTAGAGAGCCGATCCATTTATGTTGATGAGTTCATCGCCCACTTTCAGCTTCTTGCACAGCGCGGCCTTCCCTCCATCCTCGATCTGGACACAAAGAATACGTTGAGATAAAGAGAAGGCAAACAGAAGTCACTCAAGGATACTTCCATACTGCCAAGCCGACTCCTTTAAAACACACTTTTTGGAGACATTTTTTGTTTAACTGTCGCTGTAACACATGGCAACGGCGCCCTAACGAGGCATCTCCAAAACAGCCCGGACCAAACATCCCACAGAAACCCATCACATTCCTCTGTAATAGACTCTGTGGAAGTGTGTGTGTGTGTTTGCCACAGTGCTGCTGACTGCGGGTCACACAGTGGTGAAGCAGCCTGTGTTGTTAATGCATTGCTGGGATGTTTCAGAGCGTTTTTTTAATGCTACAGAGGGGTGAAACATGGACGAGTGTACGGTGCAGTGTGGTGTGAGGTTTGACTTCAGTCATAAATCACATGAAGAAAGAAAAGGATGTAAGAAAGAAAGACAGGAACACACAGACTAATGGGGTAACTGAGCAATTTCTGGACCAACGACAGGAAAAGTTGTGGGCCAAAGATACAAAAATTAGTGGTGGCGGTGATTATTTTTCAAAAAGGAAAAGATGTTTTGTAACGTCACAGTTTGTAGTGGTTTAATTCCAAGATATAAAAAGTACTGCAACAACATCCTGACGCAGTGTAGGAACTACACCACTACCACACAGTTCCTCCTCATCTGTGGACTGAAAATGCATCACTTCCTGTGTGACACCACGAATAGACTGAGTGTCTGGAGCAGCAAATATGAAACACATCATGGCCTTTAAGTGTACTAGTGTACTGACTTTGTGTTGCCTGCAGGACATTATTATTAGAGATATTAAACTACCTTCCATCTACATCAGGGCTCAGGAAGCTTTTGGTTGCCCAAACTGAAAATATGGTTGCCATTTTTAGTCACCTTATATTTTGAGTAGGGCTGTCTATTGATTATAATATTTAATCGCGATTAATCGCATGATCGTCCATAGTTACCTTGATTAATCGCACATTTTTTATCTGTTCAAAATGTACCTTAGAGGGAGATATATCAAGTATTTAATCCTCTTATCAACATGGGAGTGGACTAATATGCTGCTTCATGTAAATGTATGTATATATTTATTATTGTAAATCAATTAACAACACAAAACAATGTCAGATATTGTCCAGAAACCCTCACAGGTACTGCATTTAGCATAAAACAATATGCTCCAATCATAACATGGCAAACTGCAGCCCAACAGGCAACAACAGCTGTCAGTGTGTCAGTGTGCTGACTTGACTATGACTTGCCCCAAACTGCATGTGATTATCATAAAGTGGGCATGTCTGTAAAGGGGAGACTCGTGGGTACCCAGAGAACCCATTTACATTCACTGATCTGGAGGTCAGAGGTCAAGGGACCCCTTTGAAAATGGACATGACAGACTTTCCTCACCAAATTTAGTGTAAGTTTGGAGCTAGTATGACCTGGTTGGTACCGATGGATTCATCAGTTTTTCTAGTTTATATGATACCAGTATCTTCACTCTAGCTTTAAAACTGAGCCCACTACAAAATCACAAGATGTGTTAGTAGGTTAAATAAATTAGCGGCATTAAAGTGAATTTGTATTAACGTGTTATTATTACGTTAACTTTGACAGCCCTAATTTTGAGTAATTAAGATACTATTAGGGTTGGGCGATAATGTTCAAATGTTCCAACCGGCCATCGGTAGCCCAACAGTTGGCGATTATTCGCACAGATGTGTGTGGATACTTCACCTCCGAAGACTTCACAAATATCAATTCATTCAAGTTTATCTGGTTCTTTGTCAGCTGAATCACTTTGCACATTCGTTTTTGAACTTTTTAACCCATAGTCAAATGCTTCGCCGTGCACGTGCATTTGCGCACACGAGTAAACAAACCAAAACAAGTGCAGCGTTGTCACGTGCAGCATTGTCTGATTCTGGTTCTGACTGTAACCGTAACGTTTCCGGTTCGATTCCAGCTGTGGGACCTCTGTTGCATGTCATGCCTCCCTCTCTGTCCCCGTTTCCAGTCTGCTTCTACACTTTCATCAGTCTAATAAAGGCGGAAAATGCTCCCCAAAATGTTTTATTTAAAAATAGTAAGGTTGGTGCATTTATAAAAGCAAAATGTTTCGGTATCAGTACAGAAACTTGAGTTTCATTATCACATCACTGAAAAAGAATACCCAGCACCAGTACTCCAAATATTCAAAGTTAATGCACTATATACATCATACGTCATATTTTAGATTTGAGTGTTTTTATGTCTGCAAACCAACTTGCCACTAGTTGCCCCTTGAGAGGACCAAAACAGTATTTTGAAATGAATTTAACAACATGTATAACCCTTTTTGTAGTGGGTATAAATCAAAAGTAAAAACAGCAAGACATCTCAGAACCACCCAATGTCACATCTTAGACCTTATGTATTATTGTAACCCAGTGTACGTCTTATTGCCTACACTGGGTTACTCAAGTAGATAAGAATGTAAACATCTGTTCATATCAATGTTGGCAGTGATACAGTCATATTTGGGAGGTATCTAGAGAGTGACACATTTGAGTACCTTGAACAAAATTGTCTTATTTTAGAATGGACTTTGGTGTGAGCATTAATACCTAAAAGGGTTTATTTCGTAGATGACTGATTCCGTTAAGAGAAGGCTGGATTAAATGATTACTGAGGTTTTCAGAGAAGTATTCTCCACATTTCACACTCAACAAATAGAAAGTCAGATCCCATTTCAGGGGTCGTCAGGCAGATTAGAACTCCCCTTCAGATATAAAACCCAGGTGAATTCCTCCATTAACCCAGTGTAAATGCTGCTTAAAGATGCCTCAGGGGCATATATAAAGGAACAAATTCCTGATTTATACAGTGTGAAAATGGAGAGCATTCATCCATCATTCATTCATTCATTCTCTGCAAAAATCAAAGGAATGCATGTCATGGAAACACAGGTCGGATTTTACGCTTTCAGGCTTTTACAGACGAGCGACGGGGAACTTTGCCTTGTGAGCCAACTCAAACATAAATCGAGAGCTTTCATATATTAACTTTCTGCTTCTCTTGGGCCTGATGCCGCCACGAATTCTGACTTCAAAAGGTTCATATTTTATAAATGTGATCCCGCTGTAAAACCACTCCAAACATGAAAACCCAGAAGCAGGCAACCACATTTAAACCAGGCAGCTCTATCACAACTTCTGGTTTTGATGTCTTCTGTTGACATTTCTTAAACCAGTTTAGGTGGACTGGGATCCAGTTCAAAACACCGCTGTCAAGTTTCTAGACATATGGCTTTGTTGTCCAGATTAAGACCGATCTATTTCTGCTTTTTCTTGCATCCATACAGGCTCATTATTTGGCAAAGAAAGGGGATTCAGCTTAAATCTAAAACACTTTGTTAATAATACACAGTGCAGAGTACTGCAATATTATGCAATCAACACAGACCTGCTGGCATTAAAAATACAAGGAAAAGATCAATATGTAACATGAAACTAAATTCAGGCTAAAATGTGGCTAAAATTGTTAAAAATATTTTGTTGATCAATCAATCACTGCCACCTGAGCTGAACTAGTATCATCTCGTCTCATGATCTTCTAGTTGCTTTAATATATCTTTGCTTCTCATTTACATCAATGTTTGACTGAATCTTTGTTTGATTTGTTTCGTTACTACTTATTGCGATTATTTTGACAGACATCACAATTGCGATATGATTTGCGATACTTACTTATTATTCTCATTTTCATTGAAAAACATGTTGAACTGTTTTTTGGAGGGATCTGTGCCAAACAAAGATGTTTTAATGAGTCTGTAGAATATGATGTGTAGGCCGGGACATCTCTGCAGCACCACGATATTTAAATTAAAATGATATTTTGACACATATTTCGCCTGCCATTTGAATATTGCTGTAGGCCACATTGTGATTTCGATGAAATTTTGATTAATTGTGCAGCCCTACTTGTTATGCAATGTTATCTGACACCTGTCAGTCAGTTTCTATGGCCATACCGTAAAATAAAACATGGCTCCATGTTGTGGTTGTCCTCGTCCTGTTGGAGTGTCCTTGAGCAACATGCTAAAGCTAAAGCTAATAAAGGATCACGCACATAAATACACATAACACAGAAAAGGCCTCCTTTATGAGCTGAATGCATTTGACACACAGTGTTTATGTTCACTAATGTTCAAACTCAAATACGCAGCAATAACATGAGCTCTCATTAATGCTCGGCTCTGTTCAAACTATCAGCGGGATGTTAAGCTCCAACAGTAAGCTGTCGTTTTCCCACGCATAGCAAAGGGAAGTAAGAAGGGGGAAAAGAAAGGGAGGATGGGAAGGTGATGAAGAGGAGGGGGGAAAGGAGGTGAGGATGAAGTGAGGAAGGATGGGGAAAAGGACGAAAAGGAAGGGAGGGACGATGGGAAGGTGAAGGAACGCTGAAGGGAAGTATGAGGAGGGAGGAAGAGTGAGAAGAAAGCACGAGGATGAAGGGAGGAGGAGACAAAGGAAGAAGGGAGGGTGATGAAGAGGAGGAGAAAAGGGTGGAAGGAAGGAGATGAAGGGGAAAAGGGTGGAAGGAAGAGAGGGTTTTATATACTTAACCCCAGCAAGCAGGTATACGGGGCATAATTAGAGAGAGGTAATAAGAATAAGAGTTTATTATAGGCAGATGTCTGTGTGTTGGAGGCTGTTTAAAGGATGAAGAAGTACAGTGGTGGAAGAAGTACTCCGATCTAAATGTTACTTGAGTAAAAGTACTCATAATGCAGAATGGCTCCTTTATTTTATTCCGTTGTTTCACTAAGAAATGTGTATAAGAGCATTTTAATATTGTAGTCAATGTGGAGACAATTTGCGATCCTTTGTGTACTACTGGGTGGATTAGTAGTATAGTACTGCATCATATCATATCAGCATGTCTTTATATGTTTTCATATGCAAAAAGTAACTCAAATAAAGTAATGAATAAATGAATGTAGTGGAGTAAACAGTACAATAGTTCCCACTGAAATGTATGTAGTGGAGCAGAAGTGGCAAAAAAATGGAAAAGTACAAGTACCTCAAAAACTTGAGTAAATGTACTTAAATACTTTCCAGCACTGTTGAATAGAACAGTAATGTCAGCAGAGATTAGATGTAATGGCAGTAAATGGTAACTGGTATTTATGCCTCACGGTAAGGACTGCAACAAACTATTGTTTTTATTGATTATCCCGTCAATAATTTCCCCTATTTCATCAGTTAATCGTATTATAAAATAGGGGGAAAATTCATCACAATTTGTCTGAGGTGACATCGTCAAATGTCTTAATTAAAATATTTAATTTACACTGATAAGAGCAGCAAATCCCGGAAAATATTTAGTGATGTTTGCTTGATAAACCCATTAAAGGATTAATTGATGGTTGAAAATAGTTGCTTATATACTATCACTGTATGTTGCCCATAATAACACTGTACCATACCTCTAAAATAGCAAAACAACATAAAGAACAAAACAGGAATCAACCGCATATTAAACTGACTGCATTACAATGCTGTTCAGTTTTTAGTATTTAGTAATCATTGTGTAACAAACTGCACAGAGTTTTAACACGCTCAGCAATATGTGTCATCATTCACATATTGAAAAGTCATCATAAATAAACTGAACTGCAAGAAAACAGAGCAGCACTTCTTCCAGAGACAAACAGAGAAAACAACTGTGCTGATGCCAGTTCATCAATAATGGAGGATTATTATTGGCTCCATGTGACTCTTGTATGTACCTAAAAAAGTGGCTCTTTTCAGCTGTTTCTGAGTCAGTTTCAAAGCACTTTGGTTCAGTTTCACTCCAGTCTGACCTACGTGCCTGAGCAGTGTGTGTGCGTGTGTGTGTGTGTGTGTGTGTGTGTGTGTGTGTGTGTGTGTGTATGTGTGTGTGTGCCAGCCATGCTGCTGTGGGATGTCCAGACAGGGTGAGGTCAGCCCAGGCACCGGGGAGACCAAGAAGAAGAATGCCCTCTTTATGTGCTGAAACACACACACACACACACACAC
>CAKAOI010034632.1:0-27360 GCA_916701655.1 Sebastiscus albofasciatus | reverse complement strand
TATTATAGTATTAAAATAAGCAATCTGGAAGTCTGTGTAGCCTTGGTAGAGCTATGACCTCGCTGAGTGAGTGCTTTCCAGTTATCCTCTCTTTAAGGTCTTTTGCTCTTCAACAAAACACTCCAGGCTGCTGCTGGTGGCTTAATGGTCACTCCATGCTGAAGTCCCTCTGAAATACATACTGCATGTACAGTACATTGTTTCTTCTCTTTCCTCCTTCTTCCCCCTTTTGGTTTACCGAGCGTGGGCAGCACCCACTCCAGCTCTTCCTGCGAGCTTACAGCACTGCTTATAATTGCCCGACTACACAGGCAAAGTGCAAGCGCTCTGAATACCTCTGAGGGATGCACACGTCGGTGTGTTCGCTCTCTTTTAGCAGCCTTCACCATCTTCTCTGATATCACTGACATTTCAGGAGCCACGCAAAATAGTGACCTAATTACAGACTGATTTCATGCACTCTTCACTGATTAGACGTGATGATAATGCGGCATTAGCGACACAGGTTTTCTGAGAACAAACTAAGAATATTGTTTAACTTGCTGGGAAAAGTACTCCATCTTTTAATCTGTTAGATCGTGTATATGTCGGTGTGACATCTCAAAATGTACGACAGCATTTACATTAAAAAAGTGTGTTGTTCAGAGGAATGTTGGATGACTGATGTGTAATTATTTTCAGCTTTATTTCCTCGTGATCATACCAAAATCTGATGGCTTTATGTCGAATTTAAGGTCTCTGTATTATACTATATAAGGACACAATACTAGACACACTTTTGACTCCTATAGGCAGATTGTTCATTCAGTTGCAGCTCCAGCAAGCAACAGTGACTCATCTGCTGATATCAAATGTGAGCAACAACCTAACAGCACCATTAGAGTTGATCCGATACCGATATCGGAAATGTGATCGATACTCGGCGAGTACTCCAGTCTATGCACTGATCCGATACCATAATTTATTAACCCAGAAAAACATCAACTTGTTTAACCGAAAATTAATTATTCTTCGCCGCTCCAAAACAGCAGCCTTCACTTTGCTGTCGCCCTGGATGTATCATGGGTAATATGATTTGAGCATATTTTTTATACTAAATGCAGTACCTGTGAGGGTTTCTGGACAATATTTGTCATTGTTTTGTGTTGATAATTGATTTCCAATAATAAATATATACATACATTTGCATAAAGCAGCATATTTGTCCACTCCCATGCTGATAAGAGTATTAAATACTTGACAAATCTCCCTTTTAGATACATTTTGAACAGATAAAAATGTACAATTAATTTGCGATTAATCATGATTACCTATGGACAATCATGTGATTAATTGCGCTTAAATAATTGAATTGATTAACAGCTCTAATAACTATATATTTTTTTATCACGCTGGTATTGGATTGGTACTCTGTACCTGCCGATACCATAAGTTCAGGTATCGAAATCGGTATCAGGAAGGAAAAAATGGTATCGGAACATCTCTAGGCACCATATCAACATAACAGCACAATATGACATGTTTTCATCTATTAATTGCTAAAAGGAAGTTATTAGGGGGTTATTTCACCATCACAAAGAACAAAGCCTGTTTTTTGTAATGGTATTTTTAGGGCATGTTTGCAAGTGTAAGAACTGGATTCGAGGTGATGCCTTTGTGTACAGCA
This sequence comes from Sebastiscus albofasciatus, assembly GCA_916701655.1. NCBI lineage: Eukaryota > Metazoa > Chordata > Actinopteri > Perciformes > Sebastidae > Sebastiscus > Sebastiscus albofasciatus. The sequence goes on along the minus strand of CAKAOI010034632.1, from coordinate 25,694 downwards.
GCATGTTGGATGTTGTGCTGGCAGAGCTCTATTCTATTTGTTGAGAGGATTGACCCCCAAAGATGAGAGGACGTACATGTAAACACTCATTACCAGTACAAAGAGGCAGCGGCGATGAGCTTCTGTTTCTTCCCCGTCTATGGCCCACTGAGCACAAGGCAATTTCTTTTCTTCTTTTTACTCCTCTCAGGTGTACCTGGATGTTTTATTGCCTTACGCTGATATTGCTCAAGGACAAAAAAAAAAGTGTGTGCTACATAAGAAAAAAAAGAGAGATCTTGTAGAGACACTCAGGAAACACTGAAGTGTAACATGCTCATTACCCTCTTCATCCATTTGCTTATGTCGAATATACAAGTAACAGGATGATTTAAGACCAAAAAACAGACAAACACTGAGGGGAAAGAGATTAAGTTAGACTTGTACATTTTTCGGAGAACACAGTGGAAATCAGTGTGAGTGGTCAAACACACAAAGAGGTCAGAACTTGACAGATTCCCTGTGGGAGGGGAGAGTGCTTTTGCAATCGCTTTCTCTTTTTAATCAGAGAAATGGGGAGCAACACCAGATTAGCGAAAGCACCAGTCAGCGACACACACCTGAAGCGCCGCGTCACAAAACTCAATTAGCACAATACGCAAAGTCATGCAATGTTACCGTTATTTAACTTTTAGATTAAAGTATTTATGCAGCTCTAGCAACTGTATATTTCCCGCCATACTTCTTCGTTCTTAGACACTCAAATTTTGCCGTGCCGACACAATCCTAACAATGGGAGCTGACAGCGCCGAGAATGAAATAGATGAAAATTAGCAAAACATCTTAAGCGTGCACTTTCATCATAGAAACAGTGCTTTAATCTCGGCAAAGAGGATGTTTATGCTCGCTGTGCCTCCAACCACTTTTCATCTTATTAGCTCAGACGGACATTTTTGAAAGCGAGATCTGAAAAGGGGGCTCTCAGGGAGAGACGACAAAACACTGCACATCAAAAGAAGGGGAACAACAACTTATTTGACGAATCACGCAGGTAACAGCTTGCAGCTGAGTTTCTGAGAGGAAAAGTGGTTCTAATACAAAGCGTACACACTTTCAGACTGGAGTCATGATTATTGGAGGAGTACATTTTTGTCTGTGAGCCGCAGTGACTAGAGCACTGTAGCTGGTAGATGTCGTCTGTTTGAGGGGAAATTCGTCTTTGTGACAGATGACAGCATGAGTCTCCGGAACTTTTTTCTGATTTGTGTAATATTTTGATGAATTTCCGGCACAGCGTTTGAAATAAATGGGCCGAGGGGGGAGACATTTCTGGCCAAAGTCACAGGTGACAGTCTCTTGCATCAGAGGGAAATGTGCACCAAGTGCTGCATGTATTCTTTCTTGAACAGAAAGTGATGATATGTATGTATCATTCTGATAATAAATCTAGATCCTTTTCATTTGTTCTTGTCAGCCACTGCACCATCTTTCACGCCAGCAACTGCATATCCCCGAACTTGATCTTTCCTCCACATTTGTCGTTCTTTTTAATAAGAATCCCACATCCACATTGTCTCTTTGATGTGCCACACAGCATGTGGGGCTCGCAGGATGTGGGGATTGAAAGGGAAAGTTAACATTCACAGACGAGGACACACTATTGTTCAAATTTGCAAATTCATCAGAAGAGCGCTCTGATAAGCTTTACGGAAAAAAAAAAAAATACATACGACTGAGACACATACAGGACCAATAATGGCTTCTTGGATTGAAAACTATAAAGGGGGGAAAAAAATGTATTTCAAATAACCTTTATCTTTCACTGTCAAAACTGAGACACAGTTAATCCTTTGAAGTGTAAAATTTCCCTTAGAGTGTAAACAACTCTCTCCCATCCATGACGTTTACCTCTCCTCTTTGTGCTCGCAATTTTCTACATGAATAAAGAAGCAGCTCCTTTCTCCCACTGGCTAGACCCTGACTGAAGTGCAATCTGTTATAATATCAACTCAAGCCCCCATTGGCAAGCATCATTAGCCTCCGCTCTTTCTTGCATATTTAGTGCCGGCACCATCCATGTGGCAATAGACGGCATTACAATTGATTCTGCACAGTGAGATGATTAGTGCTCCGAGTGTGATACTGTTCTTTACGGTGAATTTTCACTCTTATCTGACCATTAAAAATACCCAAAATTCAATTATCAGTAAAAGGATCTTCTCTACTTATTAATGTGGACTGAAGCAAATCCCCCCTAACTACCGATCTTCCCATCGCAAGGTTTTATCTTGTGCTTGTTTTTGACAAGAAAGATTCCTTTTACGTGATCTTGCAGGGTTTAAACGAAGGAACTGTGTGTAAAAAAAGAAACGCCTCTTCCTCCGCCAGTCAGCTTACTGTACCCCGACGCTGCTGCGAGCTGTGCACCTGGCACTACACTATAGGTAGGGAGGCTGGCTTAAGATTTCACACACATCCCTGTCATGAAAGATTGAGCATGTGGGAGTCATTGAAATGTATTCATGCTCACAATGTAGAGGAAGCACGGGGCCACAGTAATGGTTGTCAGGGACTGGTATGCCTCAGTGAACTGAAGACGACATTTTCTGTCTCACTGGCTGCAGGGATGTTTGAGTTATATAACCCTGCAGGAGGCCACAGATGAGAATGTCACATGTGAGCCCTAATAAAATGCTACATTTAGTATGTGTGCCATGAAGAAACTCACATAGTCCAAGGGATTCAATAAAAAGCTATGTTTTTGTGTAGCTTCTTTTAAGAGTTTGATAGATATGCCATGCATAAAAAATAGGGCTGTCAATCCATTAAAATATCTAATCGCGATTAATCGCACATTTTTCATCTGTTCAGAATGTACCTTAAAGGGAGATTTGTCAAGTATTTAATACTCTTATCAACATGGGAGTGGGCAAATATGCTGCTGTATGCAAATGTATTATATATTTATTATTGGAAATCAATTAACAACACAAAACAATGACAAATATTGTCCAGAAACCCTCACAGGTACTGCATTTAGCATATGCTCAAATCACAACATGGCAAACTAACAGCTGTCAGTGTCAGTGTCAGTGTGCTGACTTGACTATGACTTGCCCCAAACTGCATGTGATTATCATAAAGTGGGCATGTCTGTAAAGGGAAGACTCGTGGGTACCCATAGAACCCATTTACATTACATTTACATTCACTTAGGTCAGAGGTCAAGGGACCCCTTTGAAAATGGCCATGCCAGTTTTACGCCACAATTTAGCATAAGTTTGTAGCATTATTTTGCCTCCTTAGTGACAAACAAGTGTGATAAGGTATCAATGGATTTATTAGATTTTCTATTATCACATGATACCAGTATCTTCACTCTAGCTTTAAAACTGAGCCCGCTACAACCTAAAAATTGCAAGTTGCGTTAATGCATTAAAGAAATAAGCGCTGTTAAACACACTTACATTTTACTCCGCATGCCTCAGCTCGCCTCTCTTTGTAAAACTAAAGAGAGGCGGATGTGCATAATTATCGCCTCGCAGTTGTGTGCCTGCGCCAACCAGTCAAGTAGCAGTTTACATCCACGTCTGTCTACAATGTCATCACTTCATCATTTTATCCTATTAGACATTTGTGTTGTCATAATTAGCATATGAATTATTGAGTTATGGCCAAAAACATGTTTTTTAGGTCACAGTGACCTTGACTTTTGACCACCAAATTCTAATCAGTTCATCTCTGAGTCCAAGTGCCAGATGTAATACAATTCCCTCCAGGCATTCCTAAGATATCACGTTCACAAGAATGGGATGGATGTGAGGTCACAATGACCTTTGACCTCCAAAATCTAATCAGTTCTTCCTTGAGTTTACGTGGACATTTGTGCCAAATTTGAAGAAATCCCCCCCAGGCGTTCCTGAGATATGATGCTCACAAGAATGGTACAGATGGATGGAAGGACCGACAATCCGACAACATAATGCCTCCAAGCCACAGCTGTCGCCTCCGAGGAGGCATAAAAACATCTGGAAATGTGCTGGAAGCTGGGGTATGTTTCGACCTTGAGTGGTATATTTGAGACTATAAGAGCTCATCTGAAGTCTGTTTACTTCCCGGACCAGCCCCATCCGCCATGTTTGGTTGTGAGTGTTAAAGGGGACTCAGATAACAACACATCTTATCTTCTGCAGGATTCTACAATATCGCTGGCGCTCGGGTTAGTGTGTCCTTTTCAGAGATGCAAATGTGTGTGAAAATGAGATGAACGCATTTCTGTGCGCTCCAATTACATTAATGAGATAGAAAAAGGCAAACAATGTCAACGGAAAGTTTGTTGTGGAGCGCTGGATAAAAGAAACGGTCCGCAATCTCACCAAGGGAGGGTGGTACGGTCGATATGGAAGGATGGAAGGGTTGCAAAGACTTTTCTTTTTTTAATTCCCATGAGGATAATTGCCATCATTTTACAGTGTGCAGGGCACAAATTCAGTGTGTCTGGTATTTGATGAAACAATGCATAGAGGTAACCTGACCTTGATCCTTCCAACAGTGGTTCCCAAAACTACAGAAATCAAGGGTCTAAGGATAGTATGCCGAACAGAAGGTCAACGTTCAAAGACAATTTTGTGAATTTCAAATTACCAGTCGATTAATTGTTAGTTGACTGAGTCTTACCAACTTACACACATTTGTTGATTTTCTGATGTTTTATAAACTGAACTATTAATAGATTAAATCCAAATATAACTCAGTAGATAAACGACCATAAACATTGGTTGCAGCTCAGACAGAGTTTGCATGCTGCATTCATGCAATGTCGGCAGAATGAAAATTTTTATTCTGACTGTTCACGCAATATTCAAAGACAGTTTCCCCAAACCAGTCGCCAGAAAAAATGTTGGTGTTATACATTTCTGCAAACCACGGAAACGTTGAATGTCGAAGTCTCTGAACCAAAAGTACATTTCATAAATATGTTTCTCATATCTCATTCTGCCGACATGCAAACTCTGTCTGAAAAGCAACCAGTGTTTATGGTCGTTATAATTTGTGTACTGAGTTATATTTGGATTTAATCTATTAATAGTTCAGTTTATAACGTAACAACGTAACGTAATAATGTAACAACGTAACGTAACAATGTAATGTAACAATGTAACTCAACAACGTAACTCAACAACGTAACTCAACAACATAACGCAACGCAACAACGCAACGTAACAATGTAACAAGGTAATGTAAAAACGTAACGTAAAAACGTAACGTAAAAACGTAACGTAACAACGTAACTTAACAACGTAACATAACAACGTTACATGACAACGTAACATGACAACGTAACATAACAACGTAACTTAACAACGTAACTTAACAACGTAACATGACAACGTAACATGACAACGTTACATGACAACGTAACATGACAACGTTACATGACAACGTAACATAACAACGTAACTTAAAAAGTAACTTGACAACGTAACTTAACAACGTAACGTAACAGCTTAACGTAACAACGTAACTAACGTAAATAAACAGCAACCGGCCTTAGCGGACTTTCTTACATAATGTTAACGTAACAAGCGTAACAATGTTACATAACAAACATTTAGTCAATGTTTACTTTTGGTTTCACTCGGGACATGAACAGGGGTCTCCTGAGTGAAAGTCCTCTGTTTGTTTGAACCCTCCCATCTGCCCTTAGTGGACTTTCTCGCTTGTTATACTCATTATTATACCACCTAACTTTCATACCACCTAACTTTCAATAATTGGCTGCTCGATATACTACATCACTTATCACGTTGGTTAATATATATACACTGTATGTGTGTGTGTGTGTGCAACTCCTTTTACATTTGTATAAGAGTATTATTTAATTGTAACTGTCAGTGGTGGCTTTGCAGCCATTTTGCCTGCGGGTTGTTGACATTTCTATAGTTCTTTTCATCAACTGGGAGATACTGTTGCTTGTAATTATAATTTGCACAATATGACGTGAACGTCGCATGAGGTCGTGATCAGACAGCCCACAGCTGTGACTGTCATCATTTACAGCAAGTGCAAGAAGTTTATGCAAGAAACAAGGAACATTTACATTATTGTCATGGCTTTACAACCATTCAAGCAGTGGTAGTTGGGAGTTGTAACAAAGGAGGCTAATGTCATTGAAAAGGACACAGACAAGTTATGGATCGCTGTGCTTGCTCTTATGAGGGAGCCTGTTTGAGTTTGATTGTCTCATCTAAAACCTGAATACGGAGCTGTGTCCCGAACAAGAGCTGCATAATTGTAAGGCAAGGTGCGCCTGCTGAAACCAGAACACTGAAAACAACTGATAAAAGTTCAGGAGCATTCAATAATGTGTCCTGTGTGACTTTGATTGGTTCTTCCTAGGTCACAGCAAAAAACATTCAGAGCTCTTAATCTAAAGTGTTTCTACTTGGACGTCTTTGACAAATAAAAGTATGGGAACCCCTGAAATACCAGTTTTAGATATTTCAAAGATCTATGTTCTACTCAGCCTTCAACAGTGGGTGTTATCTGAGCTGAGCTAAAGCCTGTAAGTGATATGAATGTCATTTATCAGAGTAAAGGTTTTGTGCAGCCCTGTAATTACTCTTTTGCCATTTTGTGGTATTCTCTAAAACTTTTAGAGGGTAAAGTCCAAATGACATAAAAAACACTTTTGTGAACTCAAAAAGTAGTTAAACCGTGACACATTTCATAATTTTCTCACTCTGTGCTCTTATCTCTTTGGATTCCAACCGATAAAGCGAAGCAGAGTTTAAAGTCCTGACAATCAACTTAAATATTTTGCTGTTTCTATCCACACAGGTTCAACAGTTTAAGATCTGCTTCACTTTATTTACGCAGTGCCGTCATCTCAACATGTCACACGAAAAGTTTATTTCAAATAAAGTCTCTGCCGCCAGTAGGAGGGGAACTCAAGACAATTTCTAAATCTTCCTGTTGTTCACTTTGCCTGCAACAGTCCAGAGATTAATTGCAATCATGAGGAGCTCTCTCCCAAAGCAGGAGAACAGAGAACTGCTGTGTGACTCAAACCTGTGATGCCATCAGGCTTAGAAAACGCAGAGATGCTCATTAGAGACTGAAATGGCAGAATTTTTTTTAAAGAGCCTGCAAGAATACCGAGGGTAGTCTCTGGGAATAAGGGAATATTTATTTGATACAATAAAACAGTGAAACTTGCAGTGTCATTTTAGACACTGCAAAATCACAGCACACAACAAAGCACCCCCAAACTGTATTATGAGATCATGGGCATAATGGTAAAAAATAACACAAAGCTAAGATACACTTTTTTTATAGTCTCCGGCAGTAAGAATAATTTACTCTTCAAGCCTCAAGTGACAAATAATGGAAATGAAATAGGGAAAAAAAATAAGTGCCAGTACTCCCCTTATTCACATGTTGCCGTGTGTATCGGCTCTTATTTATTTATCTATTGATTATTTCTTTAAGCATGTTATACTGCGTCAGTCATAATCAGTTGTGGTTTTAGATTGATAGATGGATAGATGGATGGATGGATGGATGGATGGATGGATGGATGGATGGATGGATGGATGGATGGATGGATGGATGGATGGAAGGATGGATGGATGGATAGATGTACTTTATTGATCCTGGAATGGGAAATGATTGTGTTCCAGCAGCAGGTTAACCAGGCAACGTACCAGAACAGTAAATAAAATGTACATATCAACACTAGAGAAATATACCCACAAAATAAACAATATAAGAATATTGGAATACACTATAAATATACCCGATTACTTCTACAACTAGCATAAAAAAATCTTAAATCTAAACATAGGATAACTTAGAATAGAATAGTTTGGAAACTTGTGTTTGATGGATTATTTCTCTGTTGTACGATGCTAATTGGCATTGTATTTTACATTGTTGGAAAGCCTGTTTATTTACCTTCACAATGACGTCCAATTTGTAAGGATCATGCATTTGTGGGATGAGCAGCACAGCTGATTATGTGGGCCATGAAAAATTTGCCAAAATGTTCTGCCAATGCTAAACAGTGTATTCTCCTGTTGGTATTGACTCTTGTTTTGAGCTCCAGGTGCTGCCGATCAGGTGCCTGATGTGCACGGGGCCTGCTGGGTGCTGCGCCCTACTAAAGTGATCATTTGGCATCTGCTCTAAGCATCGGCATGCCACGTTTGTCTAATCTGGATAAGGCCCGAGCGATAAGGCAAGTTGAAGCTGGTGTTCCGCAAAACCGAGTTGCATCCTGGTTGAGGAATGGAACGCCATCCCACAGCAACGTGTGACCAGGTTGGTGACCAGCATGAGGAGGAGGTGCCAGACTGTTGTGGCTACGTATGGATCTTCGGTTTATTAAATGAATAAAGTGCGAAATTGTCAATATGTCTTGTTTGTTCCTTGTTACTGATAGAGAGTTCAATCATCCAATCCACTAAACAACTCAAAACAAGAGTCAATACCAACAGGAGAATACACTGTTTACTATTGGAAGACAATTTTGGCAAATTTCACTTGGGTGCTACCCACATAATCAGCTGTGAAGGTAAATAAACAGGCTTTCCAACGATGTAAAATACAATGCTAATTAGCATTGTAACAACAGAGAAATAATCCACTAAACACAAATTTCCAAACTTTTTTTCCCAAATTTTTATTATTATACTTAGGCTATGCATCTTCCATACTAGGCCTATAATACTCTAATAATATTCACACTGGAACATTCTAGGGTTAAGGTGGTGTGTTTACCCATAGTGTAAATAGTTAAAGTGCTTTCCTGTGTTATTCGTAGCCTGTAGTGTCGCTCTATAATATATTATAGGATGCCTATAGCCTCGAATCGACAGCAGCCAACCAGACAGGCAGGCATGCATGCAGAGCTGAGGTGTGTGAGCTGTTCATTCAGGTTTTAGGAGCAGTGTCTCAGTCAGGATGATCCTACATATTATACAGTGAATACAAGATCGATACTAGGAGATATTGGGTTTAGGGGTCCTCACCAAGAATATTTGAAGGTTTATGTTTAAGGTTAAGGGTTTAACTATGCAATTTTACATTATTTTGGACCATTGTTACAACTTAACTCCAAAAAAGCTTAAAGACAAAACGTAATATAGTTGAATAATTACTTTATTATTTACACATACCACAGCCTTCATCTGAACATTTAATTCCACCCGAAATGTTTGCCTTAAAAGAGCAGATTCAGAAAACTTTTAAATTAATCAATTATATTTGTTCACAATTTAAAAAAAGTTATGATGAACGGTTCACTTATTATTTAAAAAAAAGGATGTGAACAAATAAATTACAGCATTGGCTCGTCCAGATGCTCCCCACATGGTTTTTATATTCATACGGCTTATGAGGAGCGGCACAAAAACACTGGCACTGCGCCGTATGATTATGAATCTCTCAGAAAACCTGATATGGAGAGGGCAGAAAAGAGTACTGGCAGCTTGTGAGAAGTGCCGGTACACAAGAAAAAAGTCACGGTACGCCAAGGAGTAAAATGAAGAAGTGCCGGTACTGCGTACATGTCAGTACCGGCCCACTTTGAGCACTGAGTAGTTTGCCTTTTGTGCACCTCCAAAGTTGAAAATCAATTTGTCTGCAAGCTTTCAAGCTCTGATGAATGAATCAACATTGATTAGCCTTGTATTTATATTCGGAAATCATCCAAAGGGGATAAAATTCAAAGCAGGAAACCAGATGAATCTTAGTGACAAGACTACAATGTTTATTCATTCACAAGTCACTTTGCTTTTATACGTTTTGTTTTTTCTACCTTTCCTATTTATTTCCACTTGTATCGAGGCATTACAGGCTAAAATTTCTGCTAGGGTTGTTGAAGTACAAATTTTATTACACCACTCTATGTTATTTTGGTGCAAAGACCCAATATTGTAGAAGGCACAACTACACCATGATCCGAATCAATGCAATAACTGCTGCTGCTGAGGTCGCACTGATCCCACTCATATTGTCATTGTTCAAAATGCAGCGCAGAGAACAAATAAAAAGGCCAGCCTGCTCTGGGAGTCTAAAAGGGCAAACAGCTGAAACAAAAGCTATATCTGAGAGCAGAACTGAAGTGAAGCCATTCCCAGGCGAGAAGGCCACAATATGAAATCCATTAGCTTTCATACTAACTGCTGGACATGTACTTGACATGAAATGACCGAGTAACTAAGTTCTGCAGAACAGAATGGAAGACTTTCCGGCTTTAAACTAAAGCATTGCATTATAAAGTCACTGAATCAGTTCATTTCAGCTGTTATCAAGGTGCTTGTTTTAAAATCCTAATGTCCTAAAACATTACGACTAGGGCTATAATCGATCACAATATTTAATCGCAATTAATCACATGATTGTGCATGGTTTATCACGATTAATCGCAAATGAATTGCACATTTTATTTTTATTCAAAATGTACCTTAAAGGGATATTTGTCAAGTATTTAATACTCTTATCAACATGGGAGTGGAAAAATATGCTGCTTTATGCAAATGTATGTATACATTTATTATTGGAAATCAACACAAAACAATGACAAATATTGTCCAGAAACCCTCACAGGTACTGCATTTAGTATAAAAAAATATGTCTGTAAAGGGGAGACTTGTGGGTACCCATAGAACCCATTCTATTCACATATCTGGAGGTCAGAGGTCAAGGGACCCCTTTGAAAATGGCCATGACAGTTTTTCCAAGCCAAAATTTAGCGCAAGTTTGGAGCATTATTTGAACTCCTTCGTGATAAGGTAGTATGACATGGTTGGTACCAATGGATACCTTAGGTTTTCTAATTTCATATGCTACAACTTAAAAACGGCAAAGAAAGAAATTAGTGGTGTTAAAAAAAATGTGCGTTAATGCGTTATTATTGCATTAACTTTGACAGCCCTAGTAAAAACCTCAATTTATTGTGATTTTGCATTTACAGCTTTCCTTATCTGTATCGCTTTTGCTTGATATCAATAATAAAAGGGGACATATCATGAAAAACTCACTTTTTCAGAGCTTGTGCACATCATTTTGGGTATCTGGAATGTCTACCAACCCACAAGCTGTGAAATGAGAAAACTCAGTCAGGTTTTTGTGGGCTGTCTAGATCAGAAAATATGTGATTCAATAAGTCGTTCAGATGTGGCTCCCCTTCCTATGTCACATGCAGGCTCATTAGAATATAACACCCACAGCTTGAGAGCTACCCTTTGCAAAGGTGCAGCTTAATTTTCTCGGAAGCCAATCAGAGCAGACTGGGCTTTTTGGGGAGGAAGTCTTAAAACGGAGCGTTTCAGACAGAGGGTGGTATATTCAGACAGACAGTATGAGAACAAATAATGTGTTTTTTGAACATTAAAGCATGTCAACATGTTCTAGTAGAAACCCAAAATACAACCTGAAAATGAGCATGATATCTCCTCTTTAAAAAGTCATGAAATTAAATATTAATACAATTACGTTGAAACTGAAAGATGTAAAGTGAATGAATGTGAATTAATGAAAGAACGCTGCCATGTAAATTTTAATTTAGGAGAGTCTGCATCTGACATTTTTCATATCCCTGCCAGTGATGCCATAATTACAGAGATGTTGTCATTAGAGCATATTCACAGACAATTAAAGTGGAAGAGAGTGGAAATAAATTAGCCCTCATCATTTCTATTGCGTCACGCAGAGAGAATAACAGGGAAATCACAGGGAAAGGTAAAGCAATATTCAAATGGAGCGAGCCTAAGCTGTTTACTGTACATTCCAGGCCTCTTAAACAAACTTGTTTGCTAAACTTTCCAACTGATGACTCCACCAAAGTGTCTAAAGAGAAGAACTATTGATTTGTGTTCACCATCCAAACGCATTTAAATCTTTAATTAGCTTGGTGGCATGTGGCCAGATGTAAATTAGACATCTGACTTGTGATTGTGTCAGGATGTTGATGAAAGGTTCCAGCATTGGCTTCTGGCGGAAACAGCATTGTCTATGGTGGGAATAAATGTGATTACTGAAATTGAATTGTAGGTAGTGTGTGTGTGTGTGTGTGTGCGTGCGTGCGTGCGTGCGTGCGTGTGTGTGTGTGTATTTGAGAGAGAGAGAGAGAGAGAGAGAGACTAAAATGCAATCGAATGCACTAATGCAAATCTAATGCCACTAAAAGCTAATTCATTGCTTATCTTGACTGTACTTCTTTTTTTTTTTAAATCTTAACTACAGAAAATACACATGATCCAGTGTGGGGTTAACATTGTCTCAACTAAATAATGGCTAAAAAAATAACCTCTATGGGAGCTGTTTTAACATTTATTAGCTATATTGACTATCCGGAATTAACATTAGAGATATCTACAACGGCATTTTAGTAGTTGTTTCAGTCCCGTTATTGACAGTGATACCTGGGCTTTGGGTATTGGTCGATACAGAGTACGGTCCGATACCAGTGTGTAATTAATGAGCTGTATGCCTCACTGTGTTGAAGTGACTGGGATTATTCTTTACGCCCGGAACACTCAGGGAACATCACAAGCGTACGGCAGCTACGTGGCGTGGCGGCTGCGTGGCGTGGCGGCTGCCTTTCGTGGCGGCTGTGTGGCGTAGTGGCTGCGTGATTCAAATTGTAATTTATAATTAAAATGATAAATTGTACACCAGTAACTTTCAAATTTACAATTCAGGTGTAAACCTTTTTAATGCAGCAACACATTGGTCAAAACATAAACAGGAATCAAGATTACAGTATATAATGTATATAGTATATAAACTTAGAGAATTTAATAGATCGGCCCCGTTGGCGTCGATATCTGATCCAGCTATTTGAGTCAGTATCGGCCCGATATCCGATCCAGTATTGTTATCGATGCATCCCTGTTAATTATATTGTGAATAGTCAGAATTGTTATTCAAGATATCTACAGCCTCATTCTGATTAGTCAAAACAACAGTTGTAGATTTCAGCTTTTATTATCCCAAATAACAGTTGCAGGTATCTCAAACATCATTATAACTAATTTCAATTGTTGTGCATGATGTTGCTGATGCAAGGTTTCCCATTGGATATTGGCCCACAAAGTATCTGAACAGTGTTAGCAGAAGCTTTGGCTGTTGTAAGGATAGTTAAAAAATGTCATGAAATAGAAGCTTATCCTCAAGTAATTTTGTGGCGAAAGAGAGCTTTGTTCACGAGAGAGTTCTGGTATAAATATGCAGCGTATTGTAGATTTATGACACGCTTGATAAAACCATACGGTTGCAGTGCAGTCGATAGTATGTTCGAATAGGTTCCGCCTCCCACTTGGCGTAGCTTCTGACATAATTACAGATATCTGCAACGTCATTTTACCTGGTCAAAACTTGTCAAAACTTGAGGCAGAATGAAAGTTAAAGATATCTCCAAATGAGATATCTCTAATCCAAATTCATTTCAAGATATCTATAACTTGATAATATATATCTGCAATTAAATGATGACTATTCCTAACTCCAGTTTGTCTAGTCATAAATCCAGTTCAAGATATCTACAACATCATTCTGACTAGTTAAAATTAAATTTAACATATCTAAAAAAGGACAATGTAGATATCTTGGATAGAGGGGGAATTAAAGATAAAGATGGAATTCTGACTAGTCACAATTAAATTGTAGATATCTGAAACTGGAATTACAACTAATCAGAATTCAGTTGCAGATATCCGTAGTTCACATTGCGGATATCTGCAACTGAATTGTATATCTGTAATGAGAAACCCGATACACATGAATGGCAAAAGTAGTTTGAATCTTACTAGTCAAAATGTAATTACAGATATCTTGAATTTGAGTTTTGACTGGTCAAAATGACATTGCAGATATGCGTAATAACTATCCAGTCTAGCTAATAGATGTTAAAACATCTTTCTATAAACAGCTGCTCACCCATGACTGGCTCACTAACGTGTTACTTCTGATTGGCTGAGCTGACTTAAAGGCTCTTGACTCACAGATCCAACATGCCACCCATGTGCCAGGAACAATTCACAGTAGAAGAGCTGCAAAACACAGAAGTAAGGAGTAAAAAAATAGCTTCAGGCTATGATGTTAGAACAAACAACAAGAGGATGCATCTATTTGTAATCCAAAATGTGCACAGTGTGTGGGCGTTTATGTGATGTGTGTTTAATACGCAATTCATTCTCAATTTGTGTATTGTCCTCATACAGTAATTAGCTGAAACAGTGTTTTAACACTACAGGATCATACCTGATTTCCACCCTGCATGGAGACAACGCCTGACAAGACACAACTGGCAAATAAATGTTACTTTCTGTGACACACTATTAAAGCACTTTACAAGTGTTGTTTTGACATGGAAACAACCAGACCCAGCCGCTCAGCCCATTTAATCAAAACCCCCAAACCCTCAGAAGCCTAATAAATGTCCCTGCCAACTTTCATAAATGGGGGGATCAATTATAATTGATTTCACAGTCTGATACATTTATTAATGTGACATCCATTTATTCACATGCTTACCTGTTAACATCAGCCCCTGCTCACAGACAATGAGCTTACTATCTCATACTTTATTCAAAGTATCACTTTTTTGTTACACTGAAATAATTGCTACATCGCCACGGTGGATTCACTAAATAGAGAGCAACACTTCATTTCTTACGCCGGTCAGCCGATGAGACGTCTTTATAATTCGTTAACTACACGATATGTGCTATTGAGTGTGCAACAGGCAGACGAGAAATGGAATTTCCCTTAAGAGCAGAATAAATTAGTGCCAGATTGTTACCTCCTGTCACATTACGTGACATCCCCCCCTGCAGATGAAACCTGCCACTCAGCAGAGCAGGAGAGCATCAGAGATGATCTCATCTCACCAACAATGTCGCCAACATGCTGGGACCAGACATGAGTATAAAGCCTCGGACACACCAGGAACGTCAGGAGCGCGTGGCGGCTGCGTGGTGTGGTGGCCGGGTTGATTCGTGCATCGGGCGTTCATACCAGCTGTGTGTCAGCTGCGTGTCTGCTGCTGCCAGCCCTTTCTTTCTACATAAAGTTTGCCTTTTAATGGCTGTTTCTCCAGCTAATTTCACCATTCATGACAACTGTACGGGGGATACATTTTTATATAATTCACCCGTTTTAATTATTAAGTCGCTTGCCAATTTGAGTGACAGGTGGGTGCTGTACCAGGTCGCTAGCTGCTAGCTGTCTGCTCTGCTGCGTCACCCGGGCCCGCCTTAGCTCCGCCGACGATCAACCTCTTTATCAGCAGCGTAACATATTGTGATTGGCCCCTAGAGCAAATTCTTTTCTTTGGTACTCGCCCCAAACACAAGCGCACGCTTGTGCTTACATACACACATACACACATACACACATACACACACAACTACTCCAGACAATTGCAAAGCAGACAATTGCTATGACACCATGGAGAGGCTCATCACGCAACTCCCATCCTGCAAACCAGCTTTAGATCAGCGCCACGGACGGCAGCCGGAGCGGCAAATTTATCAACTCTAGTTTAACAGCCCGCCCTGGAGTCAGCAGCCAAATGTTATCACAGACACAGATTTCAGAAGGTGTGCATGTTCCAACATATGAGACGTAATAATCACAGTGCTATAGATTGAAATCCCTGATCCCACTCCATAATAAGAAGTGTCTTTTGCTCCGCAAAGTCTTTAACAACACTGTCCTCTTTTATTGGAATGTCCTGGCCGTGAGTGACACAGCGCGATGTGGCACACTGTTTTGAGCTGAACTTTTGTCAGACACCCAGTTGTTTCTATTTATTCCTGTCGCTCGCCTTGAAATTGCCTCAATGGACCAGAAGCGGCTGATTGGTGAAGTTGAAATGAGGAGTTGTCTATACGATACCTCCTCATTTCACTACAAAAACCTTAACAAGGTGGCAGCTGGCTGGAGGGAGATCGCCAGAGAGCTGAAAGTTTCCTTCTGCTGTTGGTTATATTGTATGTCATTTCCAGTAAATATCACAATATTAAACATTTGTTTTCGGTTTAAAAAGAACAAACGAAGGAAGATAAGTGAATCTCAAATGCACGTACAGCTGATAGGTAGCGTACGTGGTTTGTGTACATGACGTAACAGAAGTGCATATAACGGATTAAGTGTGGACACTGTACAGGAAGGTGATTTTTTGGCCCCTGACAGCAGTGTGTCGCACTGGTTGCACCGTCAATATTTACGCCACTGCTCTTTATCCATTCTTGGATTAGCCATGAGGTAGGCTGTGCACAACCGCACTTCAGAAACCTATGGGTGACGTCACAGAGACTTTGGCGGCAAACCACCCAATTAAAGGGCTTCAAACACACATACTGTAGGGTTAAATCTGAATTAATGACTACCGGCCAATAATGATTTTAAAGATGTTTTAAATGTTTGTCTAGATCAAGGGTCAGCAACCTGCGGCTCCGGAGCCACATGCAGCTCTTTAGCCCCTCTCCAGTTGCTCCCTGTGGATTTTTAAAAATGGAAATGAATAACTGTTTTTTGTTTACATTTTCATTTTTATTTATCATTGTTGTAGGTCTATGGTACGACGGCACGACGGAGTATTAGGGCCACATTGAGGAAAAACAAATACATCAGAGATTTTGAGAATAAAGTCATAATATTATGAGAATAAAGTCATAATATTACGAGAATAAAGTCATACGTTTTCAAGAAAAAAGTCGTAATATTATGAAAATAAAGTCATAAGTTTAAGAAAAAAAAAGTTATAATATTATGATAATAAAGTTATAAGTTTACAAGAAAAAAAGTCATAATGATATGAGAATAAAGTCATAGGTTTAAGAGAAAATAAAATATTATAAAGAAATAATTTTACGTGTTACTTTCTTTTTTTGTCTCGTAAAGTTATGACTTTATTCTGGAAATCTCTGATGTTTTTTCCCTCAATGTGGCCCTAATACTCCATCGTACATCTTCACTTGGACCCTCAATGCATGAGACTTATATACTATATACTTAGACTATAAACTGTGTTACCTTCATCACGATGCTCAAATGTTTTGCGGCTCCAGTTTTTTTTTCTTTTTTTGCCTATGGCTAATGGCTCTTTTGATAATAAAGGTTGCTGACCCCTGATCTAGATTATGTGGCTTCTTACAGCTACACCATGGCCCATGCTATTTTCCCCCTCAAATGGTGAGACAAATGTGGATGTTAGCCCCAAATCAACCAGCTGGCATGAAGTAGCCTACTGGATAAAGTAACATAAAGTTATGCCCCAGTGACATATTTCCAAGGATAAATGGCGTCCTACAGCCTCTGGTCACCCTACATGACAAACTGTACGGTGATATCACTCAGCTCAGCTGTCAGTCAGATACAATCTGACATCAGGTCATTGGTGGTGACACGGAACTTTCTTCATGCTTCCCCTGGAACAGAAGTGACTAAATTGGATTACAGTGAAATAATTTCATTGCTGACATGCACATCAAATGTTTCATTCCTTGTTTTATTGTTCTATTGTGCTTACAGTTTTTATGCTGCCGTTCTATGACCCTGTAGGAGTGGATGTGCTTCTGTAGGTGTGTGACTGTGTGGGATTATTTCTCTGTGCCCAACCACAATGTAATTTCTGGCTACGCTGCTGGTGAGTGGTGCTGGTTGAATTCAAGCACCTTTCCCCCAACAAGACTGTGAAAGTTAGACGATGAATTTCCAAGGTTGGAAATTGAGTTTTAATCAGTTCTGCTGCACATGCATTGACTTCCATTATAAATAAAAAGAACCAAAATGACAAGAAGTTGATGAAGAAAACAGCTTGAAATGACAGAATATCAAGCTAGCCCTTATTCACATTATATCCAATGAACATTATAATGTTTAACATTTTGTTGTCAGACTTATTTCTGAGACTCTCCAGTAGAAATAACCATCTGCTCCCATATTTTCTCACCTTCTATAAACTTTGATATACAGCATATGACTGCTTGATACATAAACAGTGTTCCCACGAAGCAAATTCAAATCAGCGACTACGACTACGCTCCTACAGATAAGCACGCACTGCCAAAGATGGAAAACTGGGTTTTCTCATTATCAAAGAGTGAAGTAGAGCACGAGCTGATGCCTCACTGATTTTCAGCTCAGTTTTTTTCTTTTTTTCTGTAGCTTGACAGTAGACCTTTCTCTGCTCTGCACGTGGCAAGTTGTATTTTCTCTTTCTCCACATCCCCAAATGGAGTACACAAGACAACTGTGAAAGAGATGGTTATTTCTCCCAGAGATTCTCTGACCTTTGAAGAGTAGACTTCTGACTGGAAGGACCATGGTTTGAGTTCAGAAGCAGATTGCAAAGTGAAATTGTCTCCCATTTCTCCATAAAGTGCTGCCTGGGTGCTGAAGAGAAAGACAATGGGCGTCAAACTCCACTAGTGGAGCTGCTTACTGGCTGCTCACAGGTTTGAATGTGCGCACCTACATGGCAGTGTTCGATCGTGAAATGTTTTGTTTTCTGACCATCAATCCAAAACCAAAAAATATTC
Organism: Sebastiscus albofasciatus; assembly: GCA_916701655.1. NCBI lineage: Eukaryota > Metazoa > Chordata > Actinopteri > Perciformes > Sebastidae > Sebastiscus > Sebastiscus albofasciatus. The sequence continues at coordinate 7,161 of CAKAOI010034632.1, read as the reverse complement.
AGTAATAAATAGATTAAAGCAACAAATCTTCATATTTGAGAAAACCTGCAATTCTTTTGGCATTTCTGCTTGATAAATGACATTAACAGTCAACTAATCAACTAATCTTTGCAGCTCCATGTGCATCTAATTATAACAGAGTCAAATCATCCATGATAATAAATGTGATTCAATAAAATAAACAACCCCTCACACCTGTTCCAACATGACTCATACGAGCATTTTACTGATCTGCTGATCTGGCCAATCAGTAAAAACCAAGACACACCAAATTACTTGGTGAATATTGGGAAAAAGATTGTGGTCTTAAAAAGGCCAAAAAGGCCAAAAGTTTGCCTCACTGTGTGGAAGTGACTGGGATCATTCTTCTATATGAGGTTTGACTTAAACATTGCTTTTCTCACTTTGTAAAACAAAATGAAGCATATAAATACATAGATATAAATTTACTGAATCATTATTTATTATTAAAATAATAAATTGTACACCAGTAACTTGGTAAACAAATCTTAAACATGAACAGGAAGTGTAAAGCCTTTTAATGCAGCAACAAATTGGTCAAAACTTCAACAGGAATCAAAGTGCCAGTATATAATGTATATAGTATATGAATATAGAATTAAACTTAAATCCGAAAGGATTGACAGATTGATAGCTCTTTCTCGATTTGTAGGTGGTGGTGCATGGTTGTTCTTAGATGGTGGAGTGTTCTGTCTGGTTAATTCCAATATCAAACGAGACTCCGGCATGCTAACTAAACTGGAAAAAGAAAGTTCAGAAACTTGTGTTTGGTGGATTATTTCTCTGTTGTTACAATGCTAATTGGCATTGTATTTTACGTCGTTGGAAAGCCTGTTTATTTACCTTCACAATGATGTCCAACTTGTAAAGATCATGCATTTGTGGGATGAGCAGCACAGCTGATTATGTGGGGAGCGCCCAAGAAAAATTTGCCAAAATGCTCCATCAATGGTAAACAGTGTATTCTCCTGTTGGTGTTGACTCTTGTTTTGAGTTGTTTGGTGGATTGGATGATTGAACTCTCTATCAGTAACAAGGAACAAACAAGACATATTGGCTATTTTACACTTTATTCGTTTAATCCACCGTCAGGAGCCTCAGTAGCGGTGGAAGATCCATACGCAGCCACAACAGCCTGGCAGGTCAGCCAGCGTGGTTGTGTTGGTCACTCTAACATGTACAGCACGCCCAAGCTGATCCCACAAGTATTGAATTGGGTTGAGGTCTGGACTCTTGGCTGGCCGTTCCATTCTCTCTACTCCCACATTGTGGAGGTAGTCTGTGATAACCCTGGCTCTGTGGGGGGGGCGTTGTCATCTTGGAGGATGAAGTTAGGTCCCAGATTGTGGAGATATGGGATTGCCACTGGCTGCAGAATCTCATCACGATATCTCACTGCATTGAGATGGCCTTCAATGATGAGAAGCCTTGTTTTGCCAGTGAGGGAGATGCCCCCCCCACACCATGACACTGCCCCCACCAAAAGCTGTTACTCCATCGGTGCAACAATCAGCAAACAATCGCTTCGTCTCCATACTTTGACCCTGCCATCCGACGGCAGACAGAACCTGGACTCATCACTGAACATGACATTCCCCCACATGTTCAGGTTCCCTTGTCTGTGTTGTCAACACCAGCGCAAACAGGCCTGACGGTGAAGGGCAGTCATTGCAGGCTTCCTGGTAGCCTTATGAGAATACACTGTTTACCATTGGCAGAGCATTTTGGCAAATTTTTCTTGTGCGCTACCCACATAATCAGCTGTGCTGCTCATCCCACAAATGCATGATCCTTACAAGTTGAACATCATTGTGAAGGTAAATAAACAGGCTTTCCAACGATGTAAAATACAATGCCAATTAGCATTGTAACAACAGAGAAATAATCCATCAAACACAAGTTTCCGAACTTTGTTTTTCCAGTATAGTTGCATGGCCCTGTGCAGTCGGCGTCCAACTTCTTAGAGGGACAAGTGGCGTTCAGCCACACGAGATTGAGCAATAACAGGTCTGTGATACCCTTAGATGTCCGGGGCTGCACGCGCGCCACACTGAGTAGATCAGCGTGTGTCTACCCTAGAGTCGTGGGTAGCCCACTGAACCCCATTTGTGAATTGGGGATTGCAATTATTTTGGGCAGAGGTAGAGCAGGTCGTCCACCAATCGGAAGGTCGGCGGTTCAATTCCAGGCTCCTCTGGTCATATGTCGAAGTGTCCTTAACCCCAAATTGCTCCCGAAGGCTGTGCCATCGATGTGTGAATGAGTATTTAGATAAAATCCTGATGGGCAGGTTGGCAACTTGCATGGCAGCCTCTGCCATCAGTGTATGAATGTGTTTGAATTGGTGAATGCTGATATGTAGTGTAAAGCTCTTTGAGTGGTTGGAAGACTAGAAAAGCGCTAAATGCAAGTCCATTTACCATTTGAATAGATCGGCCCCACTGTCACCGATACCTGATCCAGCTATTTGACTCAGTAGTGGCCTGATATCTACCAAACACACAGTTGGGATTAGGGAAAGATTGTCATGGAAAAGAAACCACCACTGAGTGTTGGTAGGAGACAGGGCATCCAATCACCCACCACAACCACCTCTCTTCCTCTCTTAAGGGCAATCCACACCACCAGCATCGAGGAGCGTGTGACGCACATTGGGGGTCGAGAAGGACAGACTGGGGTGTCATATCACGGTACAGATTGTAAAGAGCCCTGAGGCAAATTTGTGGTTTGTGATACTGGGCTATATAAATAAAATCGACTCGACTTGAATCAACCAATTCTATTTTCCTGCCCAGTGAAGCATGGTCTCGATAGGAAGCCATTCAAAATCACACAGATCTCTTACTTTCTGAAAATATCATGGTGTTCATCTTTCAGTGTCTTTCTTGTATACTTCTCTTTGAGCCTATTTGGTTCTGAGGCCAGTGACAAGATCAGAATGGAGGTCAGAGTCAATGTGGATTGAATGCTTCAATAGCACTAACATGACTATGATGTCTCGCCTTTAGTGGGAATTTTAGATAACACCTTTCAGATTGGTGTAAGAACATCACTTTGCTTCCTGCTTTGCTACTGAGCTCAAACATATTGTTCATTGGTTAAACCTGCTTGATCAAACAACCAAAGCTGTTGCCTCTCAATCCAAAGGTATTAAGTCCATATTGGACGATTCCACACTTCACATTTATGACCAATGCCAAAGTTAAGTGCCAAAGCAGGAGGTAGATTAATCTCAATGTAACAAAGTGGAAAGGAAGGGAGTGCAGGTCGGCGTGGTATACAGCATGCGTGGTGTACAGTATGTATACATGTAGCATGTCTGACTTTCTTGCAAGAGACTGGAGTTTGTTTCCTGTCACAGACAAGCAATTACTGTATGCATTTCTTATTAAACACAATCTTTCCCTAACCTTAATCATACCATAGCTGTTGTGCAAATATTCTAAAAAATGAGAATTGGATGTTGACTGTATATATAAGAGGTGGTAGTCACCATTGCATCACCCATTGGTTTGTGGACTACAGTTTTGAAGCCTTGAGTTCTGCATTTTGGGCCGTCAAACAACCAAAAGTTGAATAAAACATTTTTAGGCGACCAAAATGTTACAATTAACTTGCACGGACTGAAAACACACCGTGAAAGGGTTAAAGTTGTAAGATGAAAACACAGAAAACTCAGAGACCGGACAACGCCGTGGTAACGGCCTGTCTGCTAGTCTTGAAATTAGCGATTGAGACCATGAACTCGTGTTTACAATGTTTACTGAGGTAATAAATTAAGTGAGAAGTAGGCTCATTTTCTCATAGACTTCTATACAACCAGACTTCTTTTTGCAACCAGAGGAGTCGCCCCCTGCTGGCTGTTAGAAAGAATGCAAGTTAAAGGCACTTCTGCATTGGCTTCACTTTTCAGAACTGGAGGTTGCCGTCTGCATTGAACAATCCATCCAGGGTTTTTGCAGAATTGTCTAATATCAATGCTTTTTATTTGCTGATAAAGTTGCATTTCTAGATAGGACAATCACCAAAAGATGAGTCATTTTGGGACGTTTCAAGAAATAGTTAATAATTAAGTAAACAGGCAGGTGATTTGCTGAAAACCGACTACATTACTGTCTCTCTGTTGTGATATGTATAGATTACTGCCGACCTAACAGCTAAACTCCAGCAGAGACTGAGTTCATGAAATCAGTGGGCGTCATCTCGTCGGTCTGGCCTGTGTGCCATTTACGAACCTCTCACTCCTGTAAGGTTAATGGTGTGGGACGCTGCACCGCTCTGATTAATTAGAGCTGGACCGAGGTCAGCGCCTCCAACCTTTAGCTGGAACCATAGCTCATAACAAACAACTGTATTTACATGGGAGCCGTGAGTGGGCGGACAGCTCCAGAAAGACCCGACTGAGCCGCATGAAAACACTGCTGCCTCCAGATATAAATGTGATGAGTCACCAAAGAAAGAGACCAGTAAATGTATCATACATGTTTCTCCTTGTTGTTTCTATTAATACCTTGTTGACCTATATTAATGTAAAACTGCCTTGGAGCTTTCAATTTTCACAACAAAATGAAGACCTTGCTCTGAGTGATGAGCCCTTGAAATAGTTGATTGCTAAAAGAAAACAAAATAATAAACTTTGGCCAGACGGCGATGAAATGAGGTCTTGATGTTGTCATATTGCTGAAGGCTGAGGAGAAGCATCATGTTTTATGCAGCCTCCATATCATGAACCTCGCAGGCTGAATCCCCTTGAAGTGTCCAGCAACAGGCCTGGGAAGCTCTGTCTTTGGGCTCCATCCATTGGTCAATATGCATAACTGCAACAACAAATATGCTTGATGGGGTTTTGTATGGAATCTGTGAACAGCAGTGAATATCATCTGTTTCATGGCTGCTACTTTTCCCTGTATTTTGTTTAGCTTTTTGACATTTTCATAGATAACCAAGGAGAGTGAACAATATATCTTAGTAATGAGAAGTTTCTTCAAAACAGATTTCAGACTCTTTTACAGCCATACTTAGTCCTTCAGACTATCCAGCCTGACACATTAACCAACCATTTTTGCACCCGGCGGAGTGGCTGACAAAGAAGCAATCTACAAACCATACAATATTGCGGCCGATTAGATCGCACACATCACTCCGAGGGACTTTTCATTTTCCAAATGAGTTATCCCGCCTGCACAAATGATGTAGCCGCATGACATCAAGTGTTAAATAAGCTTTGGACCGAGGCTATCCATTCTACTTTGTGGCTGCATTGTACTGTCTGTTCCACCATAAAAATCTTATTTTCCATCCAATGCAGGTAAACGATCTCCAGGGATATTCATGTGCTCATTTAACTTTCTAATAGCGGACTTTAAAGACATGCAGATGGATTCTCACAAAGACCAGATAGGCTTTTTCATGTGCATCCTGGCATGAGAACAGTTGACTCTAAAAAATGCATGAGAAATGTGATGGCAGGTGGATGCGTACTTTCCAGGAAAAAAATGCAAGTGGGACAGCATTTTATATTTCTTTTCTTTTACTACTGATGAAGGCTTGATGTAACATGTTTTGGATAATAATTGCCATTAAATGTTTGAATATTTATCTAATAATTTGATGCCGATCTGTCACGCAAAAAAAGAGACACAATTATGAGCATCTGCACTGTTGCTGAATCCATGCAAACACTCGTGGACTGACAGAATACTCAATTGTACTATAGCTGTTTGAACTGACACTGTTTATTTCAGCGTGCCTCGAGTTCTGCACCAGCAAATGTTACCCTTTCTACCAAAGATACCCTGAATACTATCCAAAACGTCAGCTAGTCCTTGGAGCACAGTGGGAGACTCTTACTCATGCTTATAAACCCAGACAGAGCTGTCAGACGAGCAGAGGAATAACACTGATTGAATAGCTGCATGTGTGTGTGCACTGTCAATGTGGCGGGAACGGGATAATACCTGCATTATGCAGGCATTCATAAATTCAATAGCAAAATTGAATTTGCCTCATAAATAGGACACCGCTGGTGCATTAACTTTATAGTGCTCAATACATAAAGCATAAAATACAACACATAATCCACCATAAAATATATTGAGAATAGTACAGCAGAAAAAAATTAAGATAAAGCATCCTTGTTGCCAAATTTAGAGACTGAAAGTGAATGTGTGCATTATTTGTTCATCTATCTTAGTTTCCTATTTCTTCACGGACAAATTGTAATGAGATTCCTCTTTGAGATGCTGCTTCTAACTATGATATACTGTATAATCCCCTGCAGGATGCACAAGCAGGTGCATCATCTGGGATCGATGTTAACAACTTATACAGGGTAAGTGTTGCCAAAGTCTCAACACACTCCTCTGAGTTGCTCAGGAAAGCTAAAGCGCTCTGCAGGGCAGTGACTTTTGGAAAAAAAAAAAATAATAGTGGTATATCTCTAGTCCCCAGTGGATGAATTTAGAGAGTTTTCTTCAGTTGGCTTTGAGCTACTTTGGCTTAATCAGGAATAGTTTGGCCTGAATGCCGTGCCTGAGCAGTGCAGTCCCCCTTTTCATGCAGCAGGAGCTGCAGCAGACTCTAATGCATGCAGGTGCTGCATTATTGCACCAAAAGGGAAGTAGTCAAAAGCTTCCCCCATCTGTAGGATTGTACACAATAGTGTTGGCAGTAAGCTGTGTGGTCAGATCATGAAGCGGCTGTGTGACTCAGCCATGGTGTTTTTCATGAGAAACAGTTGTTGGTTTGGCATTGTTTGCCTGGAAATGAAAACGAATCCTTCTCTAACATTTGCAAGACTTCGATTTATGTTGAGATGTGCAAAATTCAATACTAGAAACTTTTTTTCTCACAGTCTCCTGCACTTTAAGTTAATTGTAGACTTTAAATTGCCCATACAGTATATGATAATGTGAGTGGGGATTTGTGTTTCTACCAGTGGCAAACTCTGGGTCTGAAAAGTGAAGCCGATTGGGAAGTCCCTTAAACTTGCTAATGGCCAGCAGGGGGCGACGCCTCTGGATGCAAAAATAAGTCAGATTGTATAGAAGTCTATGAGAAAATGATTTGATTTATTACCACAGTAAACATGGGAAACTACTAGGGCATAGGGCATATACTATATATATACTATATATATAT
>CAKAOI010034631.1:0-23801 GCA_916701655.1 Sebastiscus albofasciatus | reverse complement strand
TTAGTAAATAAACCAATTGAACGCGTTAAAGGCAGATGCACACATTGCTAAGATAACTAGCTTGTCTCCTCAGGGCCCAGTCAGTCAGTCACACTACAGACAGACATGGAACAATAATAAACAGTGATCTCACAGTCACATGCACCTGACTACTGCAGGCTCGTCAGAGATGTAGGATGCCTGCCAAAGGAAAGAAGACTTCTCAAAAACCAACAGCACAAGTCTAGTCCTCAAGCACTGACACTAACTTTATATATATATTTTAATTTTTTAATAAAGATATAACAGGTTTATTATTTATTTTTATTATTTTTAAATGTTATCCTTTATATTCCCTTTTTTATCCTTATTTTTTAACCTCATTTTTATTTTTTTTTATTTTTTACTTTTTATTTTAAACACAAACAAACATACAAACCAGAATACAATGATACAATAACATTACAAGACTGTTCCATAAAAGAGAAAGAAGAAGAATAAATACATTTCCAAAAAAGTTAAAGCATAAATAAAAGTGAGGCCCCTAACTTTATATTTAATTATCATGTCACTACTCTGGAGTAAAAGCCACAAGAAAAAGTAAAAAGTAGTCGCTAAGTTACACCTGTTACAATACCTTTCTTACCTAAACCAGTTAAGGCTGGTGATAAACAGCTGTATATATATGTATATATAACAAAATACAAAATATGAATATAAGAAATAACACCATAAATAATAGCCTATACATACAAGGAAGATAATAAAGTGAACACAAGGCAAGATGTTGGATGATGTTGATGTTTAAGAGGTTCTGACTCTTCATTCAGTGCTTTCAAATAATTAAAATGCTTCTTGCGTTTTACTCTCATCTTTATCTGGTGACTCATTTTCCAGAACCTTCCTGGTGCAGATAAGATAACAGATCTTTGCCCTCTTGGGTTACTGTAACTTCTTTTAGTAATACTCACACACACCTTAAATTTATAATGTGTCTTGTCTTGTGTGAAAAAAATGTCTTTTGATTTATAAAGCAGTACTTCAAAAAATATGGTGCTAAAACTATATTTTATGGAGTGTTTCATGTGCAAATGTATTTAAGTGACTTCTAATCTCAATATTAATTTCTGATATGCTCTACCTTTAAAACAACAGGTAGTATTTAACAGTGATGCTATTTAAAATAAAAAATAAAAAAAAGGATCAGGCATCGGTGACAATGGGGCCGATCAGTTAAATTCTAAGTTTATGTACTATATACATTATAAAATTGACTCTTAAATCCTGTTTAAGTTTTGATCAATTGCATTAAAACACTTGAATTGTAATTCCAGTTAATTTTGAATATTTTTTACCAAGTTGCTGGTGACTGATTTAGTATATTATTTTAATACAATTCAGCAAATGTGTATCTGTTTTAATTCTTTGTTACATTTTGTTTTACAAAGGTAGGAAAGCAATGTTTAAGTCAAGCCTGATGTTTCCTTACATATAAAGGAATGATCCCAGTCACTTCCACACAGTGAGGCATACAGCTTATTAAATAAACACTGGGATCAGATCGGTACTTAGCACATATCTGGCTTGTGGAAGTCAGGACAAAGCCTGACTGTCTTGTTGTTGTGTCATTGTGCATCTTTCCAGGATGCTTGTGACGCTCCTGCTTCCATGATTTCATTATAAACAGAAACTGAAGCACTAGTAAACTATGACTTTGTCTGTAGGGTTGTTCGCCTTGGCTCTTGCTCAGGGCCAAAGATTAGCATAACGATGAATTAGCTACAGTTTAAAGACATTTAAAGTGAATGTTTACTTTCTAAACAGTTATCCTGCATGTTCGATAATGTTAAATGTGATTTTCTTGTCAAAGCCAAAGCCTTAAAAACATATTAATTCCATTTTGGAGGGATTTTTAAAACCTCAACAGCCTTTTTTTCAGGGTAAGCATGGAAGGAACTTGATTTTTTTTGTTCTTTCTGTTTCTTCTCCTCCAGTTCATCTTGAAGAATTATGGAGAGAATCCAGACAACTACAACGAACAGATGAAGAAACTGGAGACACTGCGGCAGGTGGGTATTGTGTGAGACATCTCCAGACATCATCTGTCATCATTATATGGTCCGTGAGCCAGTAAGGTTGGTCAGTAGTACCTTCTGAGGGGGAATAATGCTCGTAGTGATTTTTGGCCACGGTGTACATCCCCAGAGTGAGAAAATATGTGATAGCATTGCATCAGTGGTAGCTGTATGTTTCAGCCGTTTCTCCTATTCTTGTGAACGCGATATCTCAGGAACACCTTGAGCCACTTAATTCAAATTTGGCACAAACGTCCACTTGGACTGAAGGAGGAAATGATTAGATTTTGGTGATCAAAGGTCACTGTGACCTCACAAAACATGTTTTCAGCCATAAGTGATGACATTTTGGACAGACATGGATGTAAACTGTAACTAGACTTGTTGGCGGAGGCAAACAACCTCAAGGCGGTGATTCTAGTGTATTTATTTGACATCTTCACTGTAAAGTTTATCAAGACATGCCGCAATGATGGTTAATGTACTGTTTTAGAAACATAAATACGTTCTTATTCAATGAAAATAAACAACACTGCCTGTTTTAGTGTGTTTGCAATGTGTCTTAGAGATGGCATTGCTGTAAAAAGCACGATGTAAATAAAGAGAATTCATTCATTCATTAAGCCCTAAATGTCTGTGCGGCGTTGGCGTATATGGAAAATGCAGCTCTCTCGGTGAACATTTTAATGCTTACTGCGCAATCGTCACGTTGCTGCCATTGTTTTTCTCCGCAGTAGCCCGTCTAATAGTGGAGGATAGTGGTCATAAAATGTATGAGCATAGCGAATCAGAACTTGTTAATCAAAATTATTTTCTATCAGAATCAAAAGTTAATATTATAAAATATCCGGTTTGGAATTAATTGAGTAATCGGCTGTTTGGCCGGCAGCTCTTCTCCAAAGGAAGGATTTGATGATGTAGTTAGGTCACCGTGGGTTTGCAGACGTGGTGCTTCTGTAGCTGCAGTGGTACAAAACAGCTGATTAAACACATAAGAAACACAGTATCTGTGTCTGTTTCACAGAGTGCGGTGAATGTGACGAGGGATTTCGAGGGATGCAGCACACTGAGGAAGTACTTTGGCCAGCTGCACTACCTCCAGAGCCGAGTACCCATGGGAACGGGCCAGGAGGCTTCTGTGCCCATCTCATGGTAGTAACACACACACACACACACACACACACACACACACACACACACACACACACACACACACACACACACACACACACACACACACACAGAAATAAATGGAAACCATAACAAGTATTCCCACATACCCATCCTGCTGCTATCTGAACTAGTAGTAGTTCAGTAGTTTTTAATTAATGGATTTGTTGTAGCAGATTGGATTATATGATTTCCCCTCCTTTTGTACAGAACGGGATCAGACTGATACTGTATATTTATTTGCTGATATTAACCTTTTGTTAGCACATGATTTTTAAAATAGATTATAACTAGTATGTCTAATTTCGTAGCTGCATAATTTTTTTTTCAAATACATTTTGCTGTCCACAAAATTATGTCAAATATACACGTGTACTGTATACACACACAACTCCAATATATTTTAATTGTATACTTTCTCTTTGTTTTTGTGCAGGACTGAAATTTTCTCTGGAAAAACAGTCACCCATGATGACATCAGCTATGAGCAAGCCTGCATCCTCTACAATCTTGGTGAGTTAAGTCACGTAGAGCAATTTAAACTAGACCAGCGGCTAAACAAAAAGCGGCTAAACTTGCTAATTTGAACCTGTATGTGGATTCTCTACAGGGGCCCTTCACTCCATGTTGGGAGCCATGGATAACAGGGTATCTGAGGAGGTAAGACACACTCACACACATAGGGGTGTGAGAAAATATTGAGTATCATGACATTCGGTTTTGCGTTACTGTATTGATTCTCAAAGACACTATTGCTTTATTGCTTTTTAATTTATAGTTTACATGTAAAGATGTGTCCTCTCAGTGTATGTGCTCTGTCAAAGTAGTGCTATGATGCTTGATATAACAGGATCTGTGATAAATGCAAATGCAGATCCCATTATTCTGATTGCATAAAAAAGTAAACTTTTTGTCATTTCTATTTTCTTCCCAAAACTGAGTTTCCAAAACAGTAAAACATTTTTACTCAGATTTTGTTTTACACACAGTCCCGCTGACTCTCTGCTCTCTGTCCTCTCTGTCCAGGGGATGAAGGTGTCATGTACGCACTTCCAGTGCTCGGCGGGGGCTTTCTCCTACCTGAGAGACCATTTCAGCCACAACTTCAGCGTGGACATGAGCCACCAGATCCTTAACCTCAACATCAACCTTATGCTGGTAGGTGACACACAAATACACACAAACACACACACACACTAAATATAGAATAGAGACTTTATTGTCATAGTCATGGAAAAACAACGAAAAACAGCTTAGCAGTTCTTAACATGTCTTGTCAACCTGTGTGTGTCTCCCAGGGCCAGGCTCAGGAGTGTCTTCTGGAGAAGTCCATGTTGGACAACAGGAAGAGCTTCCTGGTTGCTCGCATCAGTGCTCAGGTCAACTTCCCGCGATTTAAATATTAACAACATATAATTATATCATACAAATCAATAATTAAACCATTGGAGGTTAACAATGGCTGTGGTGCTGCAGGTGGTGGATTACTATAAAGAGGCCTGCAGGGCTCTGGAGAACTCCGAGACGGCATCTATGCTGGGAAAGATTCAGAAAGACTGGAAGAAACTGGTTCAGATGAAGATCTACTACTTTGCTTCGATTGCACATGTGAGTCTAATGGGAGTGTGAGTAAGTGTGTGGTAATTCAATGCATGTATGAACATGTCTGTGTTGGCATTTGATTACAGTTGTTTTTTTTTCTCTTAACAGCTTCATATGGGAAAACAGGCCGAGGAGCAGCAGAAGTACGGAGAGCGGGTAGGACCAAATGTCACATTTAGGATTTTATTCCCTTCACTGTCAGAGTGTTATAGTGGGGCAGTTAAGCTGAAATAATCATAGAAAAAGAAGTAAAACACTTAATATTTTCACTGTTTAATAATTCTGCGTCGGTGCCGTCCGTGACGTCGAACGTGACACAGCAGGAAAAAAAACCCAGAAAGGCCAGTGCAACAGCACGGCATACTGGCAAAAGGAAAGGAGTTTATCGCCTGTTTTTAGCAAGTTTTCCAGTGTTTAAAAAACTTGAATACATGCTAATTTTGGTGGGAAAATGGTATATCTTACTCCAGTTTTCCACTCCCCCTGCATTTCCACCTGTTGCTTATTTAAATGTTCCGTTTCTCAACAGTTGGCGTACCTGCAGAGCTCCTTGGACAAACTCAGTGAAGCCATCAAGCTGGCCAAGGTAGAATGGCACTTACCTCCCAGCAATACATGATTAGATCAGTGTCATTGTAACTGTAATTGTCTTTTAGTTTTGTAAAACAATAGAAAAAACACACACACACACCAACTCTCCTTTGTCCTGTCTTGGTACAACCAGGGTCAACCTGACAGTGTACAAGATGCCTTGAGATTCACCATGGACGTTATCGGGGGAAAGTGAGCAATAAATCTTATGTCACAATTTTGGTATTTTCATGTAGTTTCACTGGTTTCTTACTTTTGATCAAAACCTGTAGAAATATATGTTACAATGTTGTCTTTGAACTGTCCCCTACAGGTTTAATTCAGCCAAAAAGGACAACGACTTCATCTATCATGAGACGGTTCCTTCTCTGGAGACTCTGGCCTCAGTCAAAGGTAACAGGAAGAAGCTTCAGTATCTTCATATTTTTAGTTCTTTTATCACTGAGTGGATGCAAAGCTGCATTTGCATATAGCTGTATTTTGTCGAATGTATGTATGCAGAGTGATATGAACAGTCCGCTGTGTCTTTCGCTGTGTTTAGCTGGGTGTGCCAGTGTTAATACAAGTATGTGACTCAGCAGGTTCGATTAAGTTAAAAGCTTATATCATGTTATGGATTGTAAAATGATTCTGATACAGTTTTTGTTTATCAGGGCACAACTGCTTAGTCTTGTGTCTAATTGCAGTCCCATCCATGTATTGAAAGCCATAGTTGATGCACAGTGCTGTCAGTAAAAGCTCAGATTAGTGAATTAATCACTTTGGTAGCAGGTTTTAAACTTTGGTTGTATTATACTCGTTCTTGCATTCCTACATAAAGAGAGTACTATGAGTCATTCCAGTTTGTAGGTTTTACTGAACTCAACCTTTTTATGCCTTGCCGTTGCAGAGGCATTATGTTTTCAGGCTATCTCTCGTCTTCTGTTGATCAATTATTCTTAAAATGGAGCTTATGTGTTACTGTGCCAGTAAAACCAGCTGCTCTGTGTCCTTCCAGGTGCCCCGCTGGTGAAAGCTCTACCAGTCAACCCCACAGACCCCAGTGTTACTGGACCAGATCTGTTTGCCAAGTTGGTGCCAATGGCGGCCCATGAAGCTTCTTCTCTATACAGGTAGGCATCTTCAGTGGATGCAGTGAAAAAGAGCCTTTCATGCATAAAGAAAGTCTACTAATGTCTGTGGTTATCTTTCTGTTTCTCCAGTGAGGAGAAGGCCAAGCTGCTGAGAGACATCATGATCAAGATTGACAGCAAGAATGAAACACTAGAGTGAGTACATAAGTGTGTGTCTGTGAGTGTGGATCAGGACCTTTTCTTTATAAGTAATATTTGTTTTGTCAGTATGAACTGACCGGTCTCGTCTCCTCCTGCAGGCAGTTCATGGACTCTCTGGGCTTGGAGCCGGAGTCGGTGGACAACCTGGACATGTACAGCCACATCCCTCCGGTCCTAATGGAGAAGTGTGCTGCTCTCAGTGTCCGACCCGACACCGTCAAGAGCCTCATCCAGTCCATGCAGGGTCAGTGGGAACACACACACACACACGCACACGCACACGCACACGCACGCACGATACTATGACTACTAATGTTTAGCAATGTCAATAAACACACATCTTGATTTTACAAAACCTTGTTATTTCTGATGTTATTTTCCAGTTAGCTATGACAATAACGGTAACAAACAGGCCTTCTGAAGAAAAACCTTGAGAGTTTTGAGAATTACTTTAACGTTACATTTACTGCGAGTATTTTTTAAGGTAATGTTTCAATTTCTCTGAATTTTTACATTTTTATCTCAGAATATGTGATTGAGCTTTTGAGGATTAGGCCCTATAATGTACGCAAAGCTTATTCTGATGTTTCATTGTAAATTATCTCCCAAAATACCAATGAAATTTAGTGGTTTTTGAACACAAACTAACTTCTCTTTCAGCCTTTTAACTGTGTTAGCAACTGTCTCTCATGTCTGCACCCATGTACACATTCAAACAGGCACAATTTCTTGCTTAAACTGTGGAAGAACTTATTCTAAATCTTGTGTTTTTGCCCTACTTTTCTGATTGTTTGTGTGTTCTATGCGGCACCTTGCTGTGTGCTTCATTGTAAATAATGCCTGTTACATTTGTTACCCCCTGAAGGGCTCTCGGGTGTCTTCACTGATGTGGAGTCCTCGCTGAGGGAGATTAGAGACGTCCTGGAGGCAGACGAGGCCGGTGAGCGAGCCCTCCAGGAGGTTGGCGGCCCCGCTGCAGGTGACGTGCACCCACCGGTGCAGAACCAGGCTCTGGCTGAGATCCGCAGGGACCTTGAGAAGTACATGGAGGCTCACGAGAAGGCCAGTTTTACCAACACGGAGCTCCACCGGGCCATGAACCTGCACATCAGCAACCTGCGTCTGCTGGGGGGGCCATTGGAAAGTCTGAAAGAGGCCCTGCCCCGGCCACAGCTCAGCGAAGGTGAGGCTGTTCAATGAAGGTTTTCTGCTCTACAAATGTCTGACTGTTTGACAGGTTTTGTTTTATTGATTTAAAGCACAGTGATAATACTTTATTATAGGGCGGCAACTAATGATTGATTAATTGTTTGGTCTATAAAATGTCAGAAAATAGTGTGATAATTCCCAACAGCTCAATATGATGTCATCAAATTGTTTGTTTTGTCAGACCCAACACTTTAAAGGTGTTATCTCGAAAATTCAGAGCTTAGCTATGATTGAGGGATTGGCTGCACACGGCTCTCAACATGGCGGCGGCTAGCGACTAACGGTGCTAACATAGACTGTATAAAATATGGACAGAGTGTCCGTCACGTCACCCATAGGTTTCTGAAGAGCTGTTGTGAAGCTCAAAGTGAGTGCCTCCGATCGTCGCCATCCTGGCAGTGACGACACAGCCTAACTCCTGGAGGCGGGACCAGTGATGCAGCAGAGAGCAGGCAGCTAGCGACCTGGTACGGCACCCACCTGTCACTCAAAGCAGCCATGTCCTTAATTATGCCGAACAGGGAAATTAGCCAAAACCAAAACTGTTTCTCTACCGGGCTGTAAACATGTTTATTTGTGCTGTAAAGTTGGGCATTTTTAACATGAGGGTCTATGGAAATTGACACGCTTTTGGAGCCAGCCTCAAGTGGCCATTTACGCTTCCGTGATAACGGCATGGATCGGGGTGGCGTTATCAACGGTTATCACCGGTAACTGCCATATGAGTACAGGGTTCAAGTAGTGGGGCACGCACACATGGACTCACATGCACTAACAAGCTCGCACGTCCGGCCTGGCTACGTAAGCCAAACACAGAGAAGCTCTGATTACAGCACACACACAGAGGGAGAGTGACTTCATTCTCTGCTCAGGTAGACATTACTCCTCTATATTTTTACATAGCTAATAGTTGCTGCTATATTAGTGCTCTGAATTTTGATTTTTTTTTAGCACCTTTAAAACCTAATTATATCCAATTAACTATCACATGAGAGAAAGAAAAGCAAAAAATCCTAGGTAATGTTGTTAAATGATTAATCTATTATCTAAATAGTGGAAATTGTTTCACTTGGAAACGTTTCTGATGTTTAATTGAAAAGGGAGGCATTGTCTGCTACGTTGTATTGTAAAAAGTAGGTACAATATGTAGCTCATCTTATGAATGTAAAGACTATGGTGTAAACTCGATGTAACTTTATTACCAAGCACTTTTCAAAACCGGGCTTATAAAGTGCTTCACAGTTACAGAGATGAGATTAAGATGAGACGTGTATCCGATATATCCGTCATGCTGAATTCTATCTTATAATATTATAAATTGTGAATGTCTCTGTGTGTGTTTGCAGAGGAAGTAGCAGGGCTGCAGTGTATGAAGCGGATCCTGGGGAAGGTGCAGGAAATGAGGGAACAGAGAGGCTCTTTGGAGAAACAACTCCGCGACCTAATCCAGCAGGACGACATCACCTCCACCCTTGTCACCACAGAAAGGGGAGACATGAAGGTTTGTGGCTGCCCATTGTCCCTGAAGTTCACACAAAACATGTAGATTGTAACTTCAAGGGAGAGTCTGCACCAGCCAGTGTTTTTCGTGTTAGCTTTTGGCTGAAGTACAGTACGTACAGAGACCTCTAACTCTTTTTGTGTCCTTCCAGCGTATATTTGAGGAGCAGCTGAAGAAGTACGAGCAGGTGAAAGTGTATATTGACCAGAACATGGCAGCTCAGGAGAACATCCTGAAGGCCCTAACGGAGGCCAACGTCCAGTACGCCTCCGTCCGTAAGGGCCTGAGTCAGACCGAGCAGCAGTGGAACGGCACCGTCCAGGGACTGGTGGGCTCGTACGAAGCTTACGAGGACCTGATAAAGAAGTCACAGGAGGGGAAGGAGTTCTACGAGGACCTGGAGGCCAAAGCGTCACGTCTGCTGGAGAGAGCAAAGAACCTATATCAGACTAGGGCAGAGGAGAGGAGGCCCGTTCTGGAAAAGTAAGTAAGGCAGGCATTGAAACAATAATGTTTTAATGCCAGTAGTGAGACTTTTTGAAAGTTTTGAAATCTGAAATATAAGAAACCTGTACATGAAGACAACAGAGTAGGAGTCTGGGTCTTTGTGGTAGTCACATACAGGTGTAAAGGTAAAACTGTATAACGGATCCCATCCTTTAAAACCCAGATTTTCATGCTCTCTGTTGTTTGTCTCCTCCTCAGAGAGAGCCAGAAGAAGCCCCCGGCGCGGCCTACAGCAGCCAAGCCCTCCTTGAAGCCAAAGGCTTCGGATGTGGACTCCGCCTGCTCTAGCCTGGATGACCCCGAGTTGGCCCAACTTAGCGCAGCCATCTTGGCCTTGGGGGGTGACCTTCCTGAGGAGCTCCGCAGCCTCCCGCCTGACATTCCTTCCTACCCCACCACTGCAGCTCGTCTGCCTGGTCCCGAAGCCTACATCCCCCCCACTGCTAACCTGGGCGGCAGCAGCTCTCTGCCTTGGCCTGGTGCTCCGGCTGCAGGTCTTCCTCGCTTCCCTGCTAACCTGCCTCCTCCGGAGCTCCTGGCACGGATAGCTCAGTTTCCTACTTCTGGGCCTCACGGAGCTCTGCCACGCGGACCCCACCCTCAGATGACTCCACAGATGCCTCCGCAAATGCCAAACCAGGCAGGTTATCGGCAACCCCATCCCCAAGCCCCCCGTCCTGGCCTCGTAGCCCCCGCCCTGGTCCGTCCCTCGACCACCACCGTGGATAGCATCCAGGCCCCTATCCCCAGCTACGCCCCTACACCACAACACCACCCTGCAGCGTCAACTGGCTACGCCGTACCTCCACAGATGGGGGCCTACCCTCCTCAGTTTATGCCCCGACCAGGAATGCCCATTCAAGGCCCGCCCCAACAACAACAGCAGAAGCAGCAGCCGCAGCAGCCGTACCCTCAGCCCATCGGGCATCCGCTGCCTCAGGGGTACCAGCCCGGACCAAGGCCTATTCACCCTCATCTCCAGGCTCCTCAGCAAGCCTACCCTCATGGATATATGCCCCCTCAGCCTGGCGTTCCTCCCCATTACCAGCAGGCGTTCCCAGGTCAGCTGCAGCCACATCAACAAAATGGCTATCAGCCCCAGCCTCAGATACCCCAAGGCTACCAGACTCCACGGGGCTACGCACCTCAGCAGCACCCCCCGATGATGCCGGGCTCCATGCCTAGGCCACCTCAGGGCCAGATGCCACCTCACGCCGTACATCCACACATACCCCCGACGTCTCAGCCAGCCCCCGTTGCATCTCAGCCCTACTTGCCCCATCCACACCAACAGATGCCCCCCGTACTCCCTCACCAACACATGTTACCACAACAGCACCAAATCTCACTGCCCCCTAATGCCCAGCAGATCCCGACGCACCCGCAGATGCAGATACCGGGCGCTCCCCGAGCACAGATGCCCCCCACGAGTCAGCCGATGCCTCCAGGCTCGCAAAACTACATGCCCCCTACGAGTCAGCCCCTTCACCCTACCCTGTGCCCACAGATGCCTCCTTCCTCACAACCTCATATGGTCCCTGGTCCTCAGGTCCACCTGCCAAGGGGCCCTATGCCACAGATGACCCCCAGTGCACTACCCCCACAACATCACCCCCATCCTGGACAGCCTCCTATACCAAACATGCCCCAACAGCCCTTGCGGATGCCGAGCCAAACCCAGCCTCAGCCCCCTCATTCTGGAGGAGTGTGCTACCCTGGAGGGGCTCCAATGATGCCTCAGCAGCCCCTGGCACCGCAGTCTGCAGCTCCACAACAACCTCAGGCTCCTCTTCCCATGACCCACCCGCAGCCCTCTCCTATGTACCCTCCAGCTCCAGGAGCTAATATACCTCCAAGTGCCCCCCAGCAACCCACTGCCATGGGCCCACACGGTCCACACGTTCCCCCCGCTCAGCACATGATGCAGCCCTCTCCTGGAGGTCCTTCAGTGGCTCCACCGCCCAACGCCGTCCCTCCTTCCCCTTCGCCTTCCCCCTCCCCATCTCCCTCTCCAGGTCCTACCTCTCTGAGTCTGAACCCCCAGCAGAGAACCACGCCAGCCCCCACCGCCGGAGGAACAGCTCCACCCACTCTTCCCTCTCCCTCCACCGTCTCTCCCTCCACATCGCTGTTTCAGCGCCAGAACTCGAGCACGGATGACCTCCTCTCTTCGAGCCCCGAGAGCCAACCCGGAGGCACCAAGGCCCCCACCAATGTCCTCCAACCCACCAAAGCCGACCCACAGGACGGGGAGCGTCGAAAGAAGAGCTCCCAGGGAGTTCTCCTGATCCAAGGTGACCCGTACCAAGCTCCGGAGCGCGTCGCCCGTCTTCACGGTGAACTGGAGCGTTACAGATCCCAGGTAGAGTCCCTTGAGCACCCCTCGGAGGACGAGGGCGGCCTGTCAGTGCTGGACGCCCGCTGGAAAGAGCTGCAGGACCAGCAGGAGAAGGACGCCCGCCAACTGTCTATCGCCATCGCCCGCTGCTACACCATGAAGAACCGTCACCAGGACGTCATGCCGTACGACCTCACCCGCGTGGTGCTGCAATCAGGCAAAGACGACTACATCAATGCCAGCTACGTGGAAGACCTGTCGCCATACTGCCCACGCCTTATCGCCACGCAGGCTCCGCTCACCGGCACAGCGGCGGACTTCTGGCTGATGGTGTACGAGCAGAAGGTGTCGCTGATAGTCATGCTGGTTTCAGAGCAGGAGCTGGAAAAGGTACTGAGTTTAGTTTAGTCTGCGCTGTGATTAATAGGGATGTGATTAAAACAACACTTTCACCACAGTGTCCATTTAGTAGCTGTTTTAGAGCTTTCAATCAAATTATCACTTGATCTTCATCAGTAGTTATTGCTTTAAAGGGACAGTGTGTAACATTTCAGGGGATGTATTTGCAGAAATAGATTATAATATTCATCACTATGATTTCATTAGTGTTTAATCAGCTGAAACTAGGAATGGTTTTCATTAGCTTAGAATGAGCCCTTCATATCTACATAGGGAGAGACATAGAGAGCCTTTCGCATTTTTATGTTACCTGTAGGCCACTAGTTCTCCAGCACTCCTGTGGAACTGCAGTAACGTGAGCCGCAGAGTGCAAAACCATGATGCCGCCAGTCGCTGTCTGACTTCCGTTGCTCCTAAATTAGTCCTATTATGGATAGTGATGGATGGTAAATGCCATTACCACAGTCCCTCCGTCTGTCAGAGCTCTCTGTGGCTCACGTTACCACCGTCTTGGGAAGGGAAGAGTGAGTGGAGGGGTTCTCAGTTGGTTGCAATCTGCAACCACACCACTAGATGCCACCAAATCCTACAAACTGTACCTTTTAATGAAAAGAACTTTATACAGAAACAATTAACATAAAAATCATAATTATAATTGCTGATACATTTTGATAACCAGCTAGTCTTTGTTAAAATAATTAATCTGTGTTTAAATTAAAGTTCCTTTTTGGACACGGCTCTTATGAACTTATGAACTCTGTAAATATAATTTCCTCATTCTTTACCCCTTTTGTTTTTGCCTTCTGTGTCTTTAACGTCGTTTTCTCCATCTCTCCCAGGGAAAGGTTATGCGCTACTTCCCAACGGAGCGCGGCCAGCAGGTCTCTCAGGGACCAATCACGCTCAGCCTCACCACGCAGAAGACGACGCCGACACACGTGGAGCGCATGATCAGCCTGCAGTACCGCGACCAAAGCCTGAAGCGCACTGTCGTCCATCTCCAGTTCACATCCTGGCCGGAGCTGTGAGTCATTTATTTTTTATTATTAACTAGACACGTGGCACGTGGATCATGTGTGGAGTCTTTTGTTGTTGTGATGTATTGCCTTTTATTTAACCCGAGGAGTCATCATTTCTTCATGTTTCTCATCAGGGGTCTTCCTGACAGCAAGAGCAACCTGCTACGATTCATCCAGGAGGTTCATGGACACTACCTCCACCAGAGGCCCTTACACACACCTGTCGTGGTGCACTGCAGGTGAGTGAGTGTGTGTCATTGTGTGTTGAAATCTGTCAGTATACAGGATACTAAGACAGGCATTATTTGTTATTTACACAAAGTCAAGATAAACCTTTATTGATCCTCAGAGGAGACATGAATAAGTACAGATAAACAGAGAAAGTAAAAAAAGAAACAATAAGAGGTATATAAAATGAAATTAAGAAGTAAAAATAGAAACTATTAAAGCGCAACTAAAGACAAAAGCACAGCGCAAAAGTGACCATGGTGGGATGTAAATAGTAGCAGCAAAGTCAGCAAGGTATCGTGTTAATCCTGAAAACAATATACACATTATGCTGTTTTTCAGTTTCAAATCAGTGGATTTAGTTCCTTTAGTCATTTGAACTCCTCCGTGGTAAGAAATGCGTTGCTAACCGGCGGCTGTACTGTCTCTCTCAGCTCGGGCGTTGGACGCACCGGCGCCTTCTGTCTGCTGTACGCTGCGCTGCAGGAGCTGGAGGCAGGAAACGGGATCCCAGACCTTCCACTGCTGGTGAAGAAGATGAGACAACAGAGGAAGAACATGCTGCAGGAGAAGGTCAGACACACAGAGTGCTGAAGCTGTTTTAGGGATTTGATTTATAGTTATAGTGTTTTGTTCTGAGAATACATACGTGCATTGTCACGGATAAATCCTGCACAGTGCAGCTTTAAAACCTCAGAGACTCAATAAGTGTAGCAGCAGGATACTCATGGGATTTTCATTCAAATAAAGTACAAGAACTAGTCACTAAACCTCAGGGTGAATAAAAATCTGTGTTTTAATATTCTCTTTTGCATGTGTCTCCAGCTCCACCTGAAGTTCTGCTATGAGGCCGTGTTGAAGCACGCTGAGCAGGTCCTTCAGAGACACGGCATCACCACGGCCACCTGCAGCAAGAACACCAACTCTGCCGCCACGAAGGTTCGACTCACTCCCAGTCCAAAACTCCTTTAACAATTTAACCATCTAGTGCACCTGAATAAACTGACTTTGGAGTTCCTCTGTACTCAGTAGATGTGACTAGCTTTCACTCCGTAGTTGGAAAACTGACCTCGAATTTTAGTTTTAGTACTTAACTGACCCCTCAGTATCCCAGAATCCACTGCATGACAGTTAACTGTGTTCATGTGATCCACATCGACTTGTGAAGAAATATTATGTAATTATAATGTATCATATTAGTTATGTATTTATGTTCAGGTGGTCACTGGTAAATATATCACAGGTACTAGATCAATGAAAAGAAAGTCACACGATTGGTCGGCCAACTGTTGGAGTTTCCTCATTGGCCGTTGCTCTTTCAAAATGAAAGTCCTTTATGCAAATGAACCCGTCCAGCGCGACGCGTCCCGAGATTCAGCAGTGGTATAGACTGTCTCGCTGTGTTTTCAGAAGTAGATTTTGGTGGATTGTTTAAACGGAATAACAGAAAAGTTTACGAGCAGGCCACCATGTTGTTTCCTGTTTGAAACGGCGAGCAGAAAACCAGGGACCAATCAGGTGCATTCCACGATGGGGTACGTCACCGCTTGAATAGCTGGTTGAGTGGAGCAGCGCGTCCCCTAGTGTCCTCGCCGGACCTGGTGGACATGTACTGCCGGATTTAACATTATAGACATGACCACTGACTATTTGTGTAACAATTTAGCCACAAATTCACAGACTGAACATAAACGGTCCAGACATATATTGGTTTTGACCGAGCCTTGTGTTTTGTAATTTGGGGTGATCCGTCTCTACATTGTCATTATTTACACGTCTTTGAAGTCAAAATGTCCGTCGTCAGAAAGGAGTAGAGTAGAATTGCTGATCCTCTAGTGAACTCTTTGAATCTCATCCCCTGGTAGCTCCACTCTGATAAATCAGTCTCACTTTAGATTTAATCTTGTATTATTTTACATTTTGCTCACCTGATTGTTCCGAAGGAATTCTACGAGTTCTGGCCAGACGAGGTACTCTTTTTATTTTCAGTAGAGCTGTCACAGTAGTCATTAGTTTATTATTATTATTATTATTATTAGTTAGAGTCACTTGATTTTCTCTTTTTATTTTTTAACGTTTCTCTCTTTTCTGAACCTTCTTTCTGCAGCCTTACTCGAGACAGGAGTCCCAGCAGGACATCGTCCTCGGCGGCGACATGCCCATCAGCTCCATCCAAGCCACCATCGCCAAGCTCAGCATCCGGCCGCCGAGCGCCACCGACCCGGCCATGGAGGCCCCGTACGGCCTGGAGGAGCAGGTTGGCGCCGTCTTACCTGGCTTCGACTCGCTGGGTGACATCCAGCTGCTCCAGGACCTCAGCCCTCCAACAGATCCCCAGCCGCCCTCCTCTTTCAGCCCGCCTCTCATCTCCCCTACACACTCTCCACCATCACCACAACCACCACCCAACGGCCTGGATGCTGCGTCCCCCTGCACACCACCACCAGCAGCCAACCACCAGCCAGTCCCAGAGGCCACACCCAGCGTCAGCCCACCCCCCGCCTCCTCTGCTCCGGCTCCTTCGTCGCTGGAGCTGCTGGCCGCTATGACGCCCGAGGCCTTCTCCATGGAGGGAGGGGGCAAGGGGAAGCAGCGGGTGACCAAGCAGAGCTTCCTGCAGCCGGCGGAGGGGCAGGGTCTCCACGGGACTCGAGGGGGGGGGGAGGAAGGCGACGACCCGCTCAGCAGCCTGGACCCCCTCTGGAGCCTCGGCAAACGCTGAGACGAGTCCGCGGATCGCCTCCTTTCTCTCAGCGAAAGGCCTGTAGCTCTTTCTAATCCTGCTTTTAAGAAGAAACACACACTGAATCCTGAGAGTGTGAGACATTTTAGCAGTGTTGATTACCAAGACGTGCCTGGTGGCAGACAGTAGGGGTTCGGTTTTGAAGTTTTGCTTTAGGGGTTTGTGATTTACCTTTTTCACAAACACAACTTGCTTCTCCTTCCATCACTGGTGGCTTCTGGGACCAGAACACTATGCACTCGTCTGTACTCCTTCATTCCTTCCTCGTCTGTATTCCTTCATTCACTTCTGTCGCTCTTTGCTACTTTTTCTTTCTACGTCTGGATGTTCTGCACTCCCAGCACCAGATCTGGGCCCCCACTCCCAAAAAAAAGAAATCCCAGCATGCACTCCACTTTCACAGGGTGTGTGATGGTGTTCGGCCGCTCCCTTCTGCGCTGGTCTGCGATCGTTTTAATAACTGGAATAAAGGATTGCATGGAGTTTGCAGGCGGGCCAGAGGAGCTGGGTGGAGCTGTTTTATAAAAACACCTGTAACGCAATCAAGTGCATATAGCTCAGTCGTCATGGTAACACAGAGCCACATACAAAAATCAGCACGTCTTAACAAGTTGATTATTTTTTTTTTTTCCTCATCTGTAACACTGTAAATATCTTAAATAAAAGTTAGACTATTCCAAAAGTCCTTCTGGTAAACTTTCACTAATCATTCATTATTGTAAAAAGGTATTAAATAAATCCAGTAGACGGACAAACTGTTGTGGTATCAAAGCCTCTTTATTTGAAAATTAGTACAAAGTCTTGCGCTTTTTTTTGTGTTACAAAATAGTAAATAAGTTACCTCCACTACTACAGCCTGCGTAGATTGTAGCCAGCCAATGAAGGGAGGAGGAGGAGCAGACCTGGGGGTTTAGACACTTCACTGCTTGCTCTGATTTTCCTGGCAGCTGTCTTAAAACAGCGAGAAATTAAATGTACAGTATCTGATTTCTACTTGTTTAGGCAGCCGGCGGAGGATCAGAGAGTTCTGCCGTTATTATGAGGATGCAGCCAAAAAGGAAATGTTCCTTTTTCTGCTTTAACAACTCAACAGGCTGAAAGGATGTCATGACCGCATCCACAGACTTTTGATATGGTCCACTGACAGCTGGATGATGAATGAAAGCTACAAGATGAACAAGGTATGTTTGAAGCAACAAACACAGGCATGGGTTTACTGAAATGAATTGGGCAGAACTAACTGAAAAAGTTCTGTTGGATATTGTTACAAGGCCAATAGTCCATTATGTGATGATCCAAAACATTCAGAAGAAGATTCAATTGAAACTGCCTCACCAACCCTCCCTCCCTCCCTCCTTAAAGGAATAGTCCGACATTTTGGGGAACTACTTTTATTCTCTTTCTGGTGGAGAGCTGGATGATAAAGCCCGATGCCACTCATATCTGTCTGTTAAATGTGAGGTTACAGCCAGCAGCTTGACTTAGTTTAGTATCAAGACCGGAAATTGTAGAGCAGCTAGTCTGGATCTGTAAGATGGTAACAAAATCTGCACTTAGCTTCTTAAGATAAATAATTAGCTAGTTTGTAGACTTGTCAAAGTTTAACGTGTTAACGCAAATCCGTTCTAACGCCACTCATTTCTTTAAGGCGACTTGCGATTTTTTATTAACCTCTTAAAAATCCGTCAGGGTGCCGATATTTTGGAGCTTGTAGCGGACTCGGTTTTAAAGCTAGAGTGAAGATACTGGCTTCATATGAAACTAAAAAACCTAATTAATTCATTGATATCAAACATGTCATACTAGCTTGTGGCGAAGGAGGCTAAATAGCGCTCCAAATTTGAGCGAAATTTTGGCGAGGAAAAACTGTCATGGCCATTTTCAGAGGAGTCCCTTGACCTCTGACCTCAAGATATGTGAATGAAAATGGGTTCTATGGGTACCCACGAGTCTCCCCTTTACAGACATGCCCATTTTATGATAATCACATGCAGTTTTGGGGCAAGTCATAGTCAAGTCAGCACAATGACACACTGACAGCTGTTGTTGCCTGTTGGACTCGACTTTGCCATGTTATGATTTGAGCATATTGTTTTATGCTAAATGCAGTACCTGTGAGGGTTTCTGGACAATATTTGTCATTGTTTTGTGTTAATTGATTTACAATATATACATACATTTGCATAAAGCAAGCATATTTGCCCACTCCCATGTTGATAAGAGTATTAAATACTTGACAAATCTCCCTTTTAAAGTACATTTTGAACAGATAAAAAATGTGTGATTGATTTGCAATTCAATATTTTAATTGATTAACAGCCCTACTAGTTAGATCTTGCAAAACCTGAAGTGTAAAAATGACAATTCACTGTTTTGTACGGATCGATCAAACAGAAGATAAATGTGTTAATTAGCGAGCTTTGAAAGCTGCTGGTTGGTGGATTTTGTCACCATCTGACAGTCAGGCTAGCTGTTTCTCCTGCTTTCTTCCTGTCGTTGTGCTAAGCTAAGCGACTGTTAGCTGCAAGTAACCTCCTAATATTAAACGGATTGGTATCTATCTTCTCATTTAACTCTCTCCCAGAAAGCAAATAAGCATATTTCCCAAAACGTCCAACTTTTACTTTAAATCAAATTCACATTGTTAGAAAACAGAAGTATCAAAAAAAACAAACATTTTACCATTTCTAAAGCTTCTCAAACTACAGTTAACAACAGAAAACACAAAGCTAATAAATTAACAGGTTACAGGCTCAGGTCACAAGTCTGGCTTCTGTGGGATGCAGGTAAATAATAAGATCATCAGCTGCTTGTTCTGTTTAGAACGGGAACTACTTGGTCTCTGCATCCCAGTTAAACCACACCTGGAACTGCGTGACTTCGACAACAATGTGTACGTGTTTACTACTAGTGCTGCAAGTCTAGCTAATGTCCACACTTCCTGTATGTAAGCTGAAAGGTGCTTAACGTGTGGGAGCATGTGCGACAGAGAGGGTTAGAAGAAGTGCATTGAATTAGTGTTGCGATGCGATACTGTGAAGGATAGTTAGTCGTAGTCCTTTAGTAGTTTATTTTTTTTAACGGATTTGTTCTTCACTCTTTCTGGGACTACATTCAGTAGATGATAGAGATACAGTAGATGGTGGATGATCTGGAGAAAATACATTCTGTGTGTTGTTGGTGTCGGGTACAAGCCTTAAACCTGAAGGACTACATTCTTTCAGCAGGTATCCAGAGTTAGACTAGAGAGCCAAACAAGGGGTTATATGTCCCACAATTGATTGCTACTTTATCAAATAATGTAATAGATTTTGGGTACAGACTAGTGGCAGTTAACTGTAATTAATCATTTCATCATACATCTGATTGTGAGGGTCAGTAAATTAATATTTCATGCAGAAATGGTCAGTGGAGATTCTAAAAAAATGAATAGTTAATGAGCAAATGATTGTATTGTTTGTTAGACCTATGTTAAACACTAGTGTTGTGTGTGAGGTGGTTGGCTTTTTAACCATGCTGCCAAATTAATAGATTATACAGTACAATCCCAGTATATTCTTTGGATCTGCCCAATTCATTTTAAACCAACCGATGTCATTTATATCAGAGTTTGAAGCCTAAAAAAAAAATCAATCAGCCAACTTTTCCTGTGCTACATTTCAATCAAACATAGATCTTTATCAGGTGCAAAGCATTTCCACGCGCGTCACCTGATGTATACATATTGCTTCACCCTCCAATAATGTCACCCTGTGGCAGAGTTTCATCGTATAAAACCGGATACCTGCTGCTCATCAGCATCGTTTGGAGTTATGTATATAATGTGAAGCTTGTGGAAATGTTTTCCGCCTCATGAAGATCTATGATTAATCAAAACTTTGCATAGTAACGGTGAATAGGAAATGATTGCGGGAGCACAGTGTGCAAATATCTACTATGACAGACCTTTTTGGGTTGTGTGTACTTGTCAAAGTAATTTTTTTAAGAGTCAAAGAAATGTTTAAATGTAAATACATCAGGTCCTAAACAGTTTCAGATTTTAGGATAATGAATTAATCACCAGCCAGCTCTACACAATTCCATTACTTAATTTGGCAAAAGTGATATTTCTCTCAAACAGTCTAAAAAAACATCCCCCCAACGAGAGCATCTGTGTATATATTGTTATGTATTAGTAGCTTATAGGGGCATAAAACAGCCAAGTTAGGTAGATAGGTGCTGCTGGATATATTAACTGCCTGTTTCTTTTCATATTTTCACTGACTGGCAGCAGAAAGCGGCGGACAGGTTTTTAAGACAAACTCCACTGAAGTTTGCATCAGCAACATGGCAACAAGACGTACTGGAAGTAAGCTTTGTTATTATTTGTGGCCAAAATGAAAATCTCCAGGATTGAAAAAAAAGTTGAACCAGTTACAGTAAAAAAAAAAAATCTCTAAAGGGCACAATTTATATATATAAAAAAAAAAAATAAAAAAAATACGACAGCCAATGTAAACACAAAGTCAGTATTCTCATCCAAAATTCAAACAGTTTAGAAAATGGAGGTAGCCTGATGAATGTGTAGCACGCAGGGGCCCCTCGTACAGCATCAGTAACCCCAGAATCAGAGGCCGAGGCGGGGTGAAAACCTTTTTCTGCTACAGCCCCCAAACTCCATAACAACAAACACTTCAGTGTTTCCAGTTCAACATTACAAATAATCGTTTTTATAACCAACTCCCCAACCCCCCCCGCCAAAACAAATAATCACCACCTTACATTTATGTCATTATTTCCACATTGTTATATTCTCGTTTTAAGAGCCGGGATTAGCCATTCATAAACAAACTGTTATCCAAAAAAAATGTATCGCTAATAAATAATAGATTTATACATATAAAAACAGCCCCCTATGGAGGTTTTACTTTATACAGTAATCATCAGTTCTCCCTCACACACGCACACCGTCACACATTTTCACACAATCATTTTTTGTTCTCAGCAGTGTTTTGCCATAAAAAGGGCCTAGATTCATTCAGTCTCCAACACACACACACACACACATTTATAACCGCGCAGCTCATCCCAACAGGCCGTAGACCTGTAGAGCTCGCCGTGGCTGCACTTTGCCGTCAAGCAAAGAGGCAGCAGGAATATTTAAAAAATAAGGAGACAGTTTTATCTTCCTCTCTGGGTGGGCGGGGTCACAGTGAAGCCCCACCCGTATAAGCAGCATAGAGGGCAGAGCCACAAAACAAACACGCATAAAAAAAAGCACAAACTGGTGACTGGTGGATCCTCTTTAAGTGAGAAACATCCAGCTTTTTCTTGAACGGACCTCGTGACCCTTGTAAATGTCAATAATTCGGTATCAAGGGTCTGTCACCCCTCTCCGATAGAATGCAGCAGGTTGCACAATCAGTCCTCAGCTTTTTTTTTATCTCATTACATCCAGGCTTGTACTTGAAACATAAAAAAAGGAGCCTTGTATGCACATGGAAACCAGTCTTATGATCGCGTCTCCTTTGGGTGTCAGAAACAACAAAAGAAAGCAAAAAAAAAAACGTGGAAAGTCGAAATGATGACGGGGAAAAAAGGATGTTCTGAGTGCATGTTTTTTTTTTTGTTCCCACCAACATCAACGACTGCCGTCTCTCCTCAGTCTAGTTTCTCCAGCACAGAGGGCACGTACACCAGGCTGAGCTCGCTGCCAAAGTCACAGATGATGGCGGCGTTGTCGAGCACCAGCAGCTGCCGGACGCCCTGGCCGTCGCTGCTCTGGCCCAGGTAGACCGTCTGCAGCAGGTCGCCGAAGTTCAGGTCCCAGAAGGAGACGCAGCCTTGGCCCCCCGTCACCAGAAGAGACTCGGAGATCACTCCCAGACTGGCCCCGCAACCCACCTCCTGGTGAGGAGAGAGAGAGAGGTTAGGCTGACTCACCAAGGAAAAAAAAACTGAGTGGTACATTTTGCTGGGCGGCAAATATACGATTATTTTTTATTATTAGTTCACAAGCAAAAAAGGTTAAAGGATCAAACATAAGAAGGAACTGGTGTGTTTTTGGAGATATAAAACTTTACCTGCTGTATGGAGTAGAGCTTGATCCCGGTGCTGCGGTCCCAAATACAGATGAGGTCATCCAGTCCCGAGCTGATGACACAAGAGGTGGTGCAGACCAGTGAGGTGACGTCGCCACGGTGACCGTAAACATGGCTGACACGACTCCCTGTCAGGACGTCCCACAAGCAGATGGCGCCGTCTTGCCCGCCGCTCGCCAGGACCATCGTCTAAGGACACGGAGACACAGAGACACAGTAAGTACAATTTTGATGATTTCTTGATCGTTTAATAAGCTAATTTGATATTTACTTTAAAAAGTCTTTGTGTGTGTGTGTACAGTACATGACTTTTTATGGCATACTATACAATGACTTTTTTTCGACATGCTATATTATGACTTTTTCAGGACTCTTCGACACTGTGAATTTATTACTTTTTTTAGAGATTCTATACTATTCTATACTTTTTTCGACATACTACAGTATGACATTTTAATGACTTTTCTTTTGACATACTATGGCTTTTTTTCCGACATATTATACTGTGACTTTTTAATTTTTTTTCGACATACTATACTAGAACTTTTTTACATGAAATAGTTTGACATACTATACTATGACTTTTTTCAACAATGTCTTTTTTCATGAAATTTTTCAACAATGACTTTTTTCATGAAATTTTTCAACTATGACTTTTTTCATGAAATATTTCAACAATGACTTTTTTCATGAAATTTTTCAACAATGACTTTTTTCATGACTTTTTTCAACAATGACTTTTTTCATGAAATTTTTCAACAATGACTTTTTTCATGAAATTTTTCAACAATGACTTTTTTCATGAAATTTTTCAACAATGACTTTTTTTCATGAAATTTTTCAACAATCACTTTTTTCATGAAATTTTTCAACAATGTCTTTTTTCATGAAATTTTTCAACAATGACTTTTTTCATGAAATTTTTCAACTATGACTTTTTTCATGACTTTTTTCAACAATGACTTTTTTCATGAAATTTTTCAGCAATGACTATTTTTGGTGAAATTTTCGACATACCATACTATGACTTTTTTCATGGAATTTTTCAACATACTATACTATGACTGTTTTCATGAAATTGTTGAC
>CAKAOI010034629.1:0-43528 GCA_916701655.1 Sebastiscus albofasciatus | reverse complement strand
CTGTATTTTGTTATTCTATTCATTTGTTGATTTTCATTGAAACCCTTTATACCCATTTCTTTTAGTGTATTTAATTTGGGGAAACTTTAAAAGGAGGGTAAAAGGAAAAATAAAACCAATATTTCAGTTTCCTTAATTGTTTGTTATTATAGAGGCATTTGTTCATTATCAAAGAGGCATTTGTTCATTATCATTATTATTATTATTAAGGAGGCATTTTATTTTATATTATTATGTGGATGGGAATTGTTTTTCAGTCTTCTGACTGATCATCTACAGTCTGGGGAAATCAGTACCGCCACAGGCTGATAAGTAATTGCAGTACAGAGATGGATAAATTTAATAGAGCCAGGTACTACAGAAGCCCCGAAAGGCAAGCAATACTTTTTTTTTTTCTGGTGATCCATTTTCTAAGTATGATCTAAATTATTTTCTCTCCTGTGTTTATGACTTAAGAATAGGTGGAGTTCTTTTCTTTTTTTTGCCAGAATAATCTTAATTCCCATTTTTTGGTCTATTAAAGAGGTAAAAAAAAAGTCACTTTTTTCCTGTCTGAAAACAAATGAAAAAAGAAATTTAGACAGATTTTTCTACATTTTTTAGGGAAAAACAAGTGAAACATTGAAACATTTAGGCAGATTTTTCTACGTTACTTTTTTGGCTCTTAGGGAAAACAATGGAAGCTCTGAAAGGCAAAAAAATAACTTAGAAAAATCTGCGTTAAAAAAAAAAAATTCTGACAGGAAAAAAAGTAACCTAGAAAAATCAGCCTAATTTTCTTTTTCTTTTTTTACCTGTTTCACAGACAAAAAAGGAAGTTGTAAAGATCCTGACAAAAAAAGTTCCACAAGTTCTTAAGTCATAAACACAGGAAAGAAAAATGATTTAGATCAAACTTAGAAATGGATAACCAGTAAAAAAAAAAATCTGGCTTGCCTTTCAGGGCTTCCATACATACAGTTGGTGTCAGGCTGGCCCACCAAACAATTGAGTGAAGCTGGTGTGGTGCTTTCTAATGTTGAGGGTTGTTTGTTCGCTAATGGATTTTTTTAGGATATAATTGGAAAAATTATTCAAATAAAACCACTTTAATCAAACTTATAAACTGTATAATTATGAAATCTCTTTTTATATAGAGAAAGCGATCTGCTAAACGATACCAATGTAGCAGGGCTGGTACTATCTTGACGGTGTTTCTACTCTTTGGCATGTTCGCGTCTCTTTTGTCCTACGTGACGTCCCGTAGCAGAGTGTTTGTTTGTAGCTGGAATAGCTCAATGTTTGTGAAAGAAACTCGTCTTTCTGGTTCAGAGGACAGTCTGTCATGTAGGTTACGATGGAGTGAAGGAAGGTAACGTTTAATGCGGAGGCTGTGGTCGTGAGCAGAGAGGATGGAGAGCCCCGGTGAGTCTGTTTCAATGTTAACTAACCTTTCATTCATGAAGATAAACAGATATTATCTTTGATGTTAGCTTATAAACACCAGACAAGACAAGTAGGGTGGTAGTTGGTTCTGAGCTGACAGATGTTGACTGACTGCAGGTGTTATAGTGGCAATAACTCACAGAATAGAGGACAAAATGTACATTATTAGCTCTTTGTTTGGAAGAACTAACTTCACAATCACCAGTAGCCTTAAACAACTCAATAGTGTAGCTAGCAAGTGTTGACAAGGTTAGTTAACTTTAGATAAGAGCTTCATTTAGAGCTGTATGCTGTTTAATTTACAGTGTGATTATATACTGTATATTATATATTCTATATTATTATTATACAGTATATATACTGTATATTAATACAGTGTATATATACTGTATATTATTACTGTATATTCTATATTATTAATATATAGTATATATACTGTATATTATAACTGTGTATATATACTGTATATTACTGTATGTTATATGTTCTATATTATTATTATTATATATAGAATATACAGTAATAATATACAGTATATACACATACAATAATAATATACAGTATATATATACTGTATAATATACAGTATATATAATGTATATTATTACTGTGTATATATACTGTATATTATTATTGTATATTGTATATATACTGTATATTATTACTGTATATTCTATATTATTATTACACAGTAAATATACTGTATATTATACAATAGTATATACTGTATTATACTACTGTATGATATACAGTGTATATTATACAGTAGTATATACTGTGTATTTTACAGTATATAGTGTATATTATTTTTTTATGTAATAAAGAAGAGACACAGTTTTGCTATTTATAATTTTATTTATCCTTTATTTTGATTGTTTTTCACTAAAAAGATGATCACTAAAAAAAGACGTGTCCTATCTGTGATGCAATAAAAATATTTGTTTCTTAACAAAATGTGAGGTAAAATGAGAGTTAATCGTTGACATGAAGTTTTCATATTGTCCCATGCCTAGTCTATACAATCCTACTGCCTTACTAATACATGTATTAATTAGGGATGGGCAATATATCGATATTATATCGATATCGTGATATGAGACTAGATATTGTCTTAGATTTTGCGTATTGTAATATGGCACAAGTGTTGTCTTTTCCTGGCTTTAAAGGCTGCATTACAGTAAAGTGATGTTATTTGCTGAACTTACCAGACTGTTCTAATATTTGTCTTTTGCACTAAGTCATTATAGCTCTCATTGTGTAAATATTTAGTGAAAGAATGCTGCTAAAGCACCGCTGCCATGTGTGTTGTGAGCAAGTGAATTTGTTTTTATGTAAAGTGCATAATTACAACTCTCCCATATCAGAACCTGACTGATAAATCTGCCTTTATTAGCTTCAGGATGGGCGTATATGTTGGACGATAAGTAATTGCAGTACAGAGATGGCTAATGTTAATAGAGCCAGGTACTGGTTTGATGAGTGAAGCTGGTGTGCTGCTATTTGATGCTGTTTTTTTGCATCCTCAGCACAGATGACTGTCTGGTGTCTGTCAAAGTCATGTGCGGATACTCGTTTCCCTTTTTTTGACATTGCAGAAATTTTGCCCTGTAATGGTCTGACTGAAGATGAAACTGAAAGCCTGGAGGCATTGGCCAGAGCAGGATTTAAAAAGTCATATTTGTAGGGATATAATATCCAATGTGGCCTCTCTCCTCCAAATGTAGCTGGACCTTTGAACAGTTATTGATTGCTGCCTGGGACAAATGTAATTTTAAAAGGGGCATAATTATGACTTTAGATGGCTGGATTTCCTGTGTGTGTTGAGTCTATTTAGATGAAGTATGTGCATGAATGCGTGAAACCAGCTGGAATTCAATACAACTTAAGAGATTAAGGAAATACTGGCTGCTATGTTGTAGCTTTATTGTCAAAGTATTTAAGCAGATCTTTCCAAATAGTCTGACCCACAGAAACCCAAAAGGAATGATCTTTTGTGGGTAGAGATTGGCCAAGTTACCATAAAGCAAGCATGTGATTTGGCAAAATAACTCACATGTAGTCACATTTGCCTCGATGAGCTTTCACGTGATTACTCTTTTCATCATGTGTTGTGTTTTATGACAAAAACAGATGACTCACTTCTTCGGTTTCCTGTGCAGTGTGATATGAATGTGTGTTCTGGTGTCCTTTATCATGAGGAAAGTATTATCTTGTGTGTACACAGACACGAATTTCCCTTTTTTCTGCACAAATTTCAACAATATATTTTTCGTCAGTTTCCGTACGAATGTCCAGCACCACGTCTTTTCAAAATAAACTACTTAGGTTAAGGAAAAGATCAACTTGGTTAGGCTTAGGCAAAAAAAACTACTTTGTTAGCTTTCGGAAAAGATCGCGATTTGGGTTAAAATAACTCTGGACGTGGCGTTACTTAAGACCTTGGTGTTACCTCATTTGGTGATAAATAGCGACTTAACAGACATTTATTTAAATGAAAAGCTTCAAGATTATTACTTTAAACTAAATGTTTGAATTTATGTTATTGTGTGGTGACTTTACATAAAAGAAGTTTATTCATGTGTGCTGTTAGTATACGTCTTTTAAACTTAAAATAAGAGAGTATGCTTTCAGTTTACTTTATCAGTGATATACTTAACAACATTATACTTAAGTAAACTTGGCAGGTATACAGAAGAGTCCAAGCATACTTGGCTTGTATACTTGGCTTATACTGAAAAGTACAGAAAAGTACAAGTATATTTGGCTAAGTACTATAAGTTAACTTAAAGAAAACTTACACATATACTAAAAAAATAAAGTGTACTTTCATAATCAAAAAAGTAGGCTACAAGTATATAACTAAAAGTATACAAGTTCACTTGTAGTTCATATTATAGTTGCAGTACAAAATAGCAGCACCCTCTCTCAGACATCTCTCCACTAATGCATGTATATAGGTCCTGTTTGTGCATGTGTGTATTTAGGGCCTGTGTTTATGTTGTATTTAGGACCTGTGTGTATGTTGTATTTCCCCACAGGGATTGTAAAGTTTTGTTTTTCTCTTTTCTGTTTTTGTTCTTGTTCTTTTCTTTTTCTTCTTCTTCTTCTTCTTCTTCTTCTTCTTCTATTATAGTTGCAGTACAAAATACAACTTGAATGTTAACTAGTTGTGTACTCAAAGTTTACTACTCTTAATATTTAAAGTATACTTTTATAAACTAAAAAGTGGGCCAATTTAGTACACTTACAAGTATACTACTAGTACATTGATATTAGTATACTTATTACATAAAGTATACTTGGGAATACACTTGAACTAATTCTTTTTTGTAAGGGTAATAAGACTGACTGACCGCAGCCAACACTGTTTTGCAAGACGGGCTTCACTAGATATAACTTTGCGATTTTGGTGCTTCCGTGTAATTCATGTTGGAGTCTGAGGCTGAACAGCGTAGCCTCACGTGAGCGCTCATGGGACACCGACCCGGATTGATTTATACATGTATGAAGTTACAAACAGTCCCTTTTAAAGAAAACGTACACATATACTAAAAAATAAAATGTACTTTCATAAACAAAAAAGTGGGTTACAACTTTATAACTAAAAAGTATACAAGTTCACTTTCTAGTACATATTTTAGTTGCAGTACAAAATACAACTTGGATGTTATCTAGTTGTGTACTCAAAGTTTACTACTCTTACATTTAAAGTAAAGTAGTAAAGTAAGTACTTAAAAGTATACTTTTATAAACTAAAAAGTGGGCCAATTTAGTACATTTACAAGTATACTACTAGTACATTGATACTAGTATACTTATTACATAAATACTTTATGTATTAAGTAGTAGTATACTACTTGGGAATACACTTGAATAGTGTAATTATTTTTTGTAAGGGTGATAAGACTGATATGTTGGTGCCAAAGGGATTAAAACTATAAAGTATTGGTTCAACTTGGATGTTAACTAGTTGTGTACTCAAAGTTTACTACTCTTACATTTAAAGTATACTGAACATATATTATTATATACATACATATATATTATATTATTATACTGAAAAGTACAGAAGTATATTTGGCTAAGTACTATAAGTTAACTTAAAGAAAACTTACACATATACTAAAAGATAAAGTGTACTTTCATAAACGAAAAAGTGGGCTACAAGTATATAACTAAAAGCATACAAATTGAAGTATACAAGTATACTTAAAAGTATGTATACTTGTATACTTTAACCAATTTAGTACACTTACAAGTATACTACCAGTACATTGATATTAGTATACTTATTACATAAAGTATACTTGGGAATAAACTTGTTTGTTATACATTTTTTTTTGTAAGGGTAATAAGACTGATATTTTGGTGCCAAAGGGATTAAAACTATAAAGTATTGATGTTTGTCTGCCTTTACCTGTCAGGTGTTTGATGTCGTCATAGTTATAAACAAACCACAAATTGATAATATTAACATGATAATTTATAACAGAACTGTTCGTCTTTGCATTGATGTCAGACATGGCTTCGGGGGATCACTTTAAGAGCCGGTTGAACGAGTATTTCCAGGTATCAGGCCTCTCAGCCTCTCAGCCAGGTATCAGACTCACCGCTCTCAGGTGGATCAGGAAGGTGGGCTGCAGCTGCTCCGGGAATCTGGAGAGAGGTGCGCGAGTGAGCTGGATATCTGCTCTCTCTCTCTCTCTCTCTCTCTCTCTCTCTCTCTCTCTCTCTCTCTCTCTAGTCTCTATCTTTATCATTTCGGGGAGATATTTATTATAAATTAACGGTAAAATTGACGGTAAGCTCTTTTTTTCTCCCTTAAATGTGTTTTAAGGGTTTTGTTTCAGAGCTTTGGAAGCGGAAGTTAGCATCCGGTAAACAAACAACTCACTTTCCTCCACGTATTCTTTAATCTCTTTAATCTCCTCGGCTATTGTTAATATATGGACTTTACTGTGAGTTTATAGCAATACTTGATGTGGTATTTTACTGATGTTAAACTGGGATTTGTTATGTGGGGGATTTACAATTATTAAGTCTTTTACTTTACAACCAAATATCAAAGAATAAAGACTATTTAGTGGTATTTTCTTTTTAATTCATAAGCAACACGTTATGTACTTTTTGTGAATAAAATCCATGTAATCTTATTTCCATATAATATATGTATGTTTGTATGTAGCGTCTTATTTTGAAAACCGGACGTTGTCACATGTTTATCCTTCCGCTAACTTCACCACGCTTCGATCCTGTCTCCGAATACATCCATGGTTCCGGTGCCGTTTGAGTTCGCCGTCGGATCATTTGGCCCCAAACACATAAAGTAATAAGAGGAAAGGCCCCTTTGTTTTCATAACCCGTGAAAACCAGCTCATTATGTCGTTATCTTGAGATAACAAAGAGTGTTTTCTCAAGATCACGAGTTAATGTGTCCTCTCTTAGAATGACTCTGGGGCTGTTTGCAGAGGAATTGTTTAAATTGAACATTAAAAGACACAGTTGTAACCACTATACACAGACTATATATGTGTGCTGTAAAGTTTTAATGAGTGTCTGACTGATAAGTGAAGCTTATGAGCTCACCTTTGCCCAGTTTAGGCACATTGCACTACATGCAGTGGTGGAGAGAATACTCAGATCATTTACTTGAGTAAAAGTACTAATAATAACACAGTGAAAATACTCCTCTACAAGTAAAAGTCTTGTTTTGAAAATTTGACTCAACTAAAAGTATGTAAGTATTATCATTTAATGTAGTTAAAGTATTACAAGTAAAAGTAGTAAATGCAGAAAAACAACAAAATTATTAAAAAAATGCATTAGAATTTATCCATTACTACAAAAGAGGAGCTTCCACTATGCCTTAAATTGTGTATTTTCCCAGTAAATTGTAAGCTTAAAGGGACTGTTTGTAAGAATCAGAAATGCTTGTTAACAGCGACACCTGTGGCTGTTAATTCAACGAAAGTCAGCGTCTGGCTCGCGCTTGTGCTCGCTCTAAATAGACATGAACGAGCATCGCTCAAAACAGTGAGGCGACACACGTCAGCTAAAACCACTATATCACTCTATATTTCAGCTGCTTGGCAGTAATGTTAGCTGACCAGACGAAGGTCTCTCCATGAATCACTGCTGATCCTAGTGTTGGCTTTTCCTGCTTCAGCCTCCCGACCGCGGCCGGAGGGAACAGAGGAGACACCGGCACCCGGTCAGAAACGTTAACATTTCACGCTGTGGAGCTCCGTCTCTTCACAAGACACAAAACCTCTGTTGGTCTGGAGGAGCTGCAGCATTTATTTCTGCACAAACGTCCCCTGTACATTCACGAGATACTCTCAGAGCTACTAACTCTTCTGCAGTGTGGAGTGTGTGTGTATGCACGTGTGGTGATCTCTGAACTCTGTATCGGCCGATACCCAAAACCCAGGTATTGATTAGGGTATCGGGACAGAAAAAGTCAGATCGGTGCATCTCTACTACTACTCTATTCAACTCTACTACTCCATCTGCAACATGAACTTGATTTGTTGCAACTTTTGAGCTTTGCATTGTGTGTTTTGTCAGTACAGTATTGACTTTGAGGGTGTGTGTGTTTTGCTGCTCAGATCATGTCAATATTGTAACAGAGGAATTGTCTGTTCTGCAGGTAGTGTGGTGGAGCCTCAGAGCGGACTCCCATCACCCAGTACACGAGACCCCCTGCTCAGTCCTGACTCACACATGGTAAGAACCTCCACGACAATGGCCACAAGTGTGTCAAATGATGTTAGCATTAATGAGTTAGATATGGACAAAGAGGAACAAATAGGGGGAAATACAGCGGTCTTTGTTGACTGACGTAGTGGTAGTATGCTTCGCTTTTTTGGCAGTGGTTTCATTTTATCATCTAATGTGTGTGCTGATCAGCTGTATGGAAATGAACCTTTGTTTGAATCTGACTGGACTGTGTGACTCCTTTGCCCCTCCAGGATGTTCAGGGGTACAAGTGGGTGTGCTGGCGGGTGTGGTTGTGTCGTCTGGCGGCCGTGCTGTCCTTGGGTCTCCTCCTGCTTGTGTTTCACTGGCGCCCGCGGCTCGCTGTCCTCGCCCGCTGCTGCTCCTGCTCTCTGGCACTGGCAGATATTCTGCTAATAAGAGTGAGAAAATAAATCAATTCCTACTGCGATTTAAAACCCACTTGACACCTGGCATTATTACTGAAACTGGATATTGCTTAAAGTTAAAGGAACTGACCTGTGTTGTAATATATAAAATGTTATAATGTGTGCAGCAGTTAACTGTTAAAATAACATAAGTTATAGCATTACTAATAATAAATAAACAAGATTAATTAACATTTTGTTGTTTAACATTAAAATAACTAATAACTAAGTTTAATTAACAATCAATTTACCATTTATAAATGATGGTTATTATAAAGTGTTACCAAAATATTGGCCTTCAAAAATCCATACCAGTCAGGTTGTAGTAAAAACCTCATCTTACCTAACCAGTTCCTGATCAGTATTTATTACCCTACCATCTGTTTGATTCACATGTCCTTACTGGGTAGAACGGTGGATTCAGATGTTCATGTTTACATAGCTGACATATTGACAGATATCCACCTCTAAAGCTGGCGTGGGTGAACTAAGCGTATTTATACCTCGATTCCATCCTTTGCTTCGTATTTGTTGGTCCTGTCTCATGTGAGATGGAAAAGAGGACCATGTCTATAGCAGTATTGTGTGTTGTGCTCTGATTCACTGCTTATCTTGGTTGTTCGAGTGCCCACAATAGTTTCCAGCGATCACATACTGTATGTATCTGTGTCGTTTTTCCCTTCCAGGACAGTTTTAACCAGCATCATGTGGTGGAGGTCCTCACAGAGGAGATGGAGGACGGCAGGTCAGCTACATGTCTCTGTCCTCTGACAGCATCACCTTTAGCCTCTGTTGGAGAAATGATTTAATAAGTCTCTGGTCATTCAGTTAAGAAGCAAATACTATTTATTAAGCAAATGCATTTGCGTCCATACAGCAGACAAGTCAGTGTACAAAGACGGAGAGCTCCCTCACTACATCATTCTTAATAATTCCTTTGTGACCCACACCTTCCGCCCTGCCTCTAAGTGGAAGATTCACTAAAAGAGTTACTGGTGATTATAATGTTTTGAAAGAGTGCGGATGCGAATATGATAACAAATATATCTAAACTAGGACAGTCTCTACTTTCCCAAAACATCCGGATAAATCTGAGTACACAAATGCTAATACAAAGGGAAATGGTATTTTCTCTCATACCTCTTTCAACACTAAGCACATATCATACGAGAGGTGGAACTAACAAAAAATGAATTGCTAAAAATGGAGGTGATGAAAATGCAGACAATTTAAAAAAAAAAAAATGGAGCAGTAAAAATGGATGTTAGCTGAAAAATGGAGTGATAAATTATCAAGTGATTTCATTAACTTGACTGAAACAGTCGTGATATGATGAAAACAGAGTCATGTTTCATCATTTTCGCCAGCTTACATTCATCATTCACAACAATAAATGGCCATTTTATCATTTAAGGGAAGTGGCCTCAACGGTGGTACGGTGTATCAAAAAAGAATTGAAGAAAGGGGAAGTGATGGAAATGCTTACGAATTGATAATGGAAGTGATGAAATTGTATGTGAGTTAAAAAATAGAGTGATAAATTATCAATTGATTTGATAAACTTGGCGTTTTATTTGAAACAGTGTTGCTGAGATAATCAACTGTCAATGGTTCATCATTCACAACACCCAACTGACATTTATCGTTTACAGCATGTAATTTTCGCTGATTGTTCTTTTTTATTGCTAGGGTGATAATCAAATCATTTGATAATTTATCACTCCATTTTTCATTTCACCTCCATTTGTATTAGTTAATTTGTGTTACTTCCACCCCTCATACATATCTGAGAAAACTGAAGAAGACTGTATTCTCTAGGCTCTACCTAACTTGGTTTGTCCCTCTCAGTTTGGAGTTGTTGACGGAGCTGGAGGACAATGAATGGAGAGATACAGTTCAGCTGCACAAGGAGGAGGTACGGAAGAAGGGAACGTTTGGCAGAATAATGTGCTGAGTCAAGTGATCCTCTTTCCCAGGACTGAAAGTGACCATTATTGTGTTACAGAAAACGCTGCTGCGCTACTACCTGTTTGAAGGGCTGCGCTATATCTGGCTGCAGAGGAAAGGAGCTTTCTGTCGTGTCAGGTACCGAAACAGGAAAAACCAGGAACACAACACTGAGCAGCTAGACCCACCCTGTATATCAAATATTTCCTTTTTATCAATCATAATGTTGAATTCTTCGGTCTTCGTCTGTAGTGTCCTCAATGAGGACTGGACCTGCAACGACCTGTATGGCTTCCAAAAGGGCCTGAGTCACCTGGAGCAGAGCTTGAGGTAGGAAAGGATGCATGAATGGAGAAATAAACTGATTCTCTCTTTGCATGCAGTATTAATGTGTTATTTTTGCCTATACTGTTTGAATATTTCTGCTGACTGGGGTCCCTAAACAGTTTTGAATTGCATAAATTGGGTGTCACTGTAAAGCTGAGACTCTTGTGGATCCAATGAGCCCAACTGTATTCATGTGTGATGATGTTAGTCCCCATAGTGGCCATTTCATTGACGTGAGACCATTTTTTTAAAACTTGACCTCACTGTATAAAATGACCTGTGGTGACCTCTAGGATGATCACAGCCTCATGAAACTTTACAACCACAAACTAGAGACCTTGAGCATTCAGAGGATGTATTGCCTTCCTAGGTAGATTGACAATAAGGGGGTTTCTGTGCAGTTTCCACAACAGAAGTGCTCGCCATCTAATCGCCGAAAAATGCAATTCTTGCAGAAATCTCCAAATGTCAAAAGTTTTTGATGCCAAATCACAGCATGGCTTTTTTTACGTGTTCCTCAAGGTCTTGGTGTCTTAATGTGGTTATTTTGGAGGGATTATTGATCATTTTTATCAATTCTCGATTGGAAATAATTGTTTAATTTAGCACCAAATCTGTGTATCAAATGGTATCAACCCAAAAATTGCTGCATCAACTTATGATATATAATAGAGCATGGGAATGACCATCATATACTTCTATCATAATGATCTTAGCCCTTATATACAAATTAATTTAATTAATTCATTATTTCAGATTTATATCAAGAACAACTTGACACACAGTGCTGAGCTGCATCTTAAACTAAGTTTCAGGTTCCCGGTTTTCAGATGATGTACACTACTTCTATGTGACATCTACTGCTGACCTGCTATCTCCCCCTAAACACCTCCTGTACCCCGTTAAAAAAGACAAAAATGGGTCTATTGTAAAGAGGGGTGGAGCGGAAGAGGTTAATCTCAGAGGGCATTCATTGATGACATGAATTCTTTCAGGAGATGCATGTATGGGCCCAACCTCATTGATGTGCCTGTGAAGTCTTACATGGAGCTGCTGTTTAAGGAGGTGAGTCTTTTATACCGCCTGGCTCAGATTGATTTCTTTATGATGGTTGAATGTTTGAAGGGATATTTTATTCAAAGAGTAGGTGATGTATCAAATTGAACCTTCTGTCTTTCTCTTTATCTGCTCCTTTAGGTCCTCAACCCGTTCTATGTGTTCCAGGTGTTGAGCATCACCCTGTGGATAACCGATAATTATTACTTTTACGCTGCTTGTATATTTATCATCTCCGTTTTCTCCATCGGCATCTCACTTTATGAGATCCGCAAGGTGAGTCTGTAGTGGGATACTTAACCTGATTATAATCTGTTATGTGTTGAGCTCTGGATATGGATGTAAATAATATTATATAAACCTTACTCCGCAGCAAAGCATCACTCTTCGCAACATGGCCCAGTTTGTCACAAATGTCACAATACGGAGGAACTCGGGAGGTGAGTTTTTACAAATATGTTCTTTCTTGTAGTTCCAGAAAATGTTCTATGTGGATTTGTTATTTGATTGATATTAACTTGAATCCTGCAGTAATGTGCTTCATCTGAAGGCAGAACAGTGGCAGAAATATAAAAAAAATCTTATGATCTAAAGGCTTTTGGCACAGAGAGAGTTTTAGCCTGCTAAAGGAAGGCAGATGCAGATTGAGAGCAGCGTGCATCAACAAAACACTTTGGACCACTTTGGTTTCCTGATGAGTTGAGGGGTTGGTGAAGAGGTTTCATGTAGAGATAAATACCCATCATTTGTATCGGGTCAGAAAGAGTAACAGATGGTTTTGATTTGTTAACAGATACTGTATCCAGGTGTTGTGTGAGATGGTAGACAATAATAGTTGCCATGTATTCTCCATACATAAGTGCATCTCTTGAACCGCCAACGTTTCAGTTCCCCTTTTTCTCACACCTGAAAATCAAAAATAGTGTTTAGTAGAACATTAAGCTGTAACACTTTATAATATCCATCATTTATAACTATCATGAATTATCCCGATTCATTGTCTATGGAGCAGCTCCACACTTTATACCCTATGCCATTACAAGTTTGAGACTTACCACTCTATGTTTTGGATTTGGGAGAGAGTTGTTCATGTTTACTAATATTTTTGGACTGTTTTAGACCATAGGAATAACATGTATGTAATTATGTATTTTG
Source organism: Sebastiscus albofasciatus (assembly GCA_916701655.1). NCBI lineage: Eukaryota > Metazoa > Chordata > Actinopteri > Perciformes > Sebastidae > Sebastiscus > Sebastiscus albofasciatus. Next base: position 30,473 of record CAKAOI010034629.1, on the reverse strand, counting down.
AAAATGGACGTAGTTCCCCTTTTAAGAGAAAAAATAAGAGAAGTCAACTCCAGATGCACCAAACGTTCTTAATCATCCAAATCTGCTCTTACCAGGTGTGCTGAATGAAAAATCCCAACGTGATCACAAATAGAATAGAATAGAAAGCTTTATTGTCATTGTACATGGTACAACGAAATTTAGAGGCTTCTCCGGCTCAGTGCAGTTAAAAATAGATAAATAAAAACAAACAGACAGATGCAATACGCAATCATTCCTCCATTGTACACGTAACATTCACAACATTCACAGTACCCATTCGTTCCCCACATGATACACATATATTTGGAGTGCTTCTCCAGATCAGTGCAATTTAAAAACTGAGTATAAATAGTGTCGCTATTTCACTAAAAAAAAAAAATAAATAATAATATTTGCACAAGTATGAGGTGTTTACTGTTTGACAGAGTTTAGAGTTATTATGGCCCGAGGAAAGAAACGGTTTGTGAGTCACGTGGTGCGAGCTCTGATGGACCTGTAACAGGTTAAATATGTGTTGTGCTGGGGGGGAGGAATCCTTGATAATGTTTTTGGCTCTCTTGAGGCAGCGGGAACTGGAAATGTCCTCCAGGGAGGGCGGAGGGCAGCCAACAATCTTCTGGGCTGAGTTTATGACCCTCTGGAGAGCTCTCTTGTCCGCAGCTGAGCACCCAGCATACCACACTGTGATGCCATACTACAGCATGGCTCGGAGGCGTGTCAGGCGTGTAAGGGCAAGTGTTGTGTCGTGTGCAAATACTTTGGCACATGACCAAGAATTTGAGGGATTCCACCAAAAATGCACTTGAACAATGAACTTCAGTAGATAGAAAGAAAGAAGTAAACATGTTATTTCCTAGAGCGTCAGTACTGGTGTTATCTAAGAGCAGCGGTATGTAAACCATTCAGAAGCTGAACGCACGCAATATCATCCAAGGGTTTTTATAGTCTTAACTGGGATCAATGGACCAATAGTATTTCTTTCATAATTGTGGTCATGAGGACAAACAAATAAGATGTCAACATGTTAAGAAAGAAGATTTTGTTTTGGTAGGTTGCAGCAAAAAAAGAAATTGATTATTTTAAGAAAACAAATTTATTCAGATTTTGTAGGAATGTAAAAAATTCAAATAGGACCTGTTATGCTCGTTGTCAGGTGCATACTTGTATTTTGAAATTGTTAAGCTCTGCTCAAACTAGCTCTGTTTGAGGGTGTGCCAAACTAGTCACAGGGCAGGTATTCTGCAAATGTGTTACTTGAGCTGGGTTTCCACCAAAAGTTGACTACTACTTTCACGGAACTAAAAGGTTCCTTCAGCCCACTGTCGTCTGCGTTTCCACCGCGGTCTTAAGACCTTTGAATATTAGACAAATGACGTATGAAAAAGCAACATGACATGGGATGAGGGCTGCTGATGGTCACAACAGTCAGCAGCCTGCAGTTCAGTGTGTCTGCCTGTTTCATATAAAAAATGCTGGAAAAAAAAAACGTTGAGGGTTTTTTATTTGTGCTTTAGAACGTAAACAAAAATAGCTTTTCTTTCTCTCATGCACACTACCCCCGCGCTACGTTGAGCTATTTATCAGGAAGCCGACAGCAGAGCCTAACTTTACTTTTAATGTTATCAAACAAAGAGAAATGCTCTCCCCTCGTCCTCAAATGGTCCTAAATCGATACTAGAGTACTTCCTTGTTTTATCAATGAAGCATTACAGTTGAAGCAGCAGCCCTGTGTGTGTGTTTCACCAATCAGCGATGGTCATCCCTGCAAACTCCACCCCGAAAGTTCCTGTTCTTTCAGAAAGTACTACTCCCCCGACCAGTGCCGCTTTGGGGGGTAAAAAGGACCCGTAAAATGTCCCCAGAACTTTAGACCCTGATCCCTGTGGTCGGTTTCTATGGAGGAGAGTAACTCCCTTTGGCGTGGACTTTAGATTTGTAACTTTGCAGACCTTTTACATGCACAAAAAAATATATAACACACTAAAGAAAAAGGAAAAGTCAAGCATAATAGGTCTTCTTTAAATTTGTGTCTTTTGTGTCTGGATGTGAATGTATACACGTCTCCTCTAACTCTTTGTTAATGTGAGTAGAAGTAAGGAAGTAAATGAGGAAGTTGTTTTGTTTTATTGAGCCCGTTAAAGTCATTCAGCATTAAACCCAGAACTCTCTACAAGGACGTTCATTCGTAGTTGTGTGTTTTCTCAGTGGAGGAGTGTGTGAGCTCGGAGGAGCTGGTCCCCGGCGACTGTCTCATCATCCCTCAGGAAGGTCTGCTGCTGCCCTGTGATGCTGCCCTGCTGGCTGGGGAGTGTCTGGTCAACGAGAGCATGCTCACAGGTGATCAACAAACCGTTTACCACTTTTTGTTATGTCGGATTTATTCTAAAAAAGCTCTTTAAAGCAGCAGTCATGCCTGCCATAGATGCCTTCCTGTGAGGAGTCCCTGTATTCACCTGTTTTCTTTATTCCTGCATCCAGGTGAAAGTGTCCCAGTGCTGAAAACCCCACTACCAGCTGGTGAAGGGAGGTATAGCTCAGAGACCGAGCGTAGACACACTCTTTTCTGTGGTACCCAGCTCATTCAGGCCAAAGGGGGAGGGCCGGGAGGTGTTGTTGCTGTGGTCACAAGCACCGGTGAGTAGAGACACTGATGATCTGAGTCTATAATCTTTTAGTGAGATGTCAGTTAACAGTTAAAGGTGACCTTCTATGAGCAGGTCCACGCACATGTGCCCGTGGGTTACGCAATACACAGTCCTGCCGACACTATTCCATTGATCTGGTGATAGTAACACTCCCAAGATATAGAAGATATGAAAGAAGACTGCTTGCTAGTTAACACAAATCTAAACGACGTGGGTTTCAAACTTTTGAGAAAACAATGCAGTCGACACATTTGTTAGACCACAAGGATACACACAATGCTTTTTGGTGAGTAACAATGAATGTGAGCTCAAAGTTGATCACAAGGAAACCCCACAAAATGACCATTTGTATATCAATTACCTTGAATTCTTGAAGAAAACTTTGTTTTTCTCACATGCCTCCACAGCGAAAGAAGAATCAAAACGCTGAGAAAAATCTTGATGAATTGAAGTAAATGGGGGCGGCATTTAACAACAGCAAAACTATATCAAAACATCTGTCTACAAACTCTTGTACAGTATAGTCCAAGTCTCATTTATCCAGTCATATGCTCAGAGAAAATAAAGTTTTCTTCAAGAATTCAAGGAAACACAGGGTGAGTAATTGATAAACAAATGGTCTTGAAGTATTCCTTTTAAGAGTTTATGTTTGCTCTCCAAGTCAAGCCAGTTCTCCTGCTTATATCTCATCCTCAGGGTTTTTCACAGCCAAAGGTAACCTGGTCAGCTCCATTATGTATCCTCAGCCAACAGACTTCCGCTTCTACCAAGATTCTGCCAAGTTCCTGCTCATCCTGGGTTCAGTTGGTAAGAGCTTTAACAAATGTTATCTGTATTTACAGCTGAGTTACTCAGATTATGCATTTCAAGCCTGCAATAATTGAATATTAATAAACTCTTTCCAATATTGTCCTTCAGCTTTAATTGGCACCATTTACAGCTTTGTGATCCTCTTCAGATTTGATGTAAGTGCAAGTCACAATGCAGCACCACATATTTTCTGTTTTTATCTGGCATGCCAACAATAAAGAAAGTGATATCACTGACTGTGTCTGGATGTGTGTCCAGGTGACGTGGAGGGAGTTGATCATTAGGAGCCTGGACATCGTGACCATCGCAGTGCCTCCTGCCCTGCCTGCTGCCATCACAACTGGCACCATCTACGCCCAGCGCAGGCTGAAGAGCCATGGAATCTTCTGCATCAGTCCGCCACGCATCAACATCTGTGGCAAGGTCTCGGTCTTCTGCTTTGACAAGGTGAGGGTGGAACTGACGTTCACTGTGTATGTGCAGAACATTCGTGGCCACTTGTGAAGTCACCTTTCATCAGACTACCTTTGTTCCTCCAGACAGGAACTCTTACGGAGGAGGGTCTGGATGTGTGGGGAGTGATGGAGGGGGGACCTGCTGGTTTCTCAGAGCTGGTCCCAGAGCCCGCACTCCTGCCCCCAGGGCCCATGCTCTCAGGCCTGGCCTGCTGTCACACTGTGACGCTGTTGCGAGGGCAGCCCCTCGGAGACCCTCTGGAGCTCAAGATGGTCGAGTCCACTGGTTGGGTAAGACATCATAAAGCTTATTTTATTTCACTTTTGACTACAACTGGTTATTGTTTGAACTTTTTCTGCCCCCTCTTAGTGGATTAGTCGACTAATTGGTTGTTTTGGTCTCAGTCAGCTAAGAATTCTTTGGTCAATTAGTAATTTTTTATCCTTTTGTGTGATTCTTTGTGGAGAAACTCACAGATCTGTCCTTTAAATCAACTAATCGATGACAAAAAAAGAGTGTTAGTCGACGAAGAACGATACATTTTTGACACCTTACTTACGAAACCCTTTTGTCATTTAATGTAAAAAGAGGATCTCAGATTGTAAATGTTGTCTAAACACAAGAAGCCTTTCAAGAAATAGAATATTTTAAAATTGGAAACCTTAAGAAAGGCAGCGCAGACCAGATCTCCACCATCCATTCTTTACCTTGCACAATAAAATCCCTAAAGATAATATTCACAGGCGAGTATTTCATATTTTCCTGTTATTTATTCGTCACTCCCCCGGTGTGTAAAGGCCTTAAATAATTTGTAACCTTGCCAATATTGACAGTTTATTTTAAATATTCTGCTGGTATCAGATATGCAAAAAAAATGTGAAACATGACTTCTATTTTGGCCGTTATCACCTATGTGTTAAAAAACAGACTCCTGGGATATTGCAAGAACCACTTTTTGTTTTTAGCGATCCGTTCTGTCACTCAAACCATTTCATCTTCCTGTGAACTTCTGTTATTATAACATTTAAGTGTCTTTACATTATATCTGATTTTCCAGTCGCTCCAGGAGCCGGAGGGAGATGGAAAGGTGCTGGATGCAGAGTTTGGAGGCCACAGAGTATTGGCTGTTTTGAGACCTCCTACTCAATCAACTGTGAGTGTCCTTACCATCACATCACGCTCATTAGGACTGATCAGCAGGGCTTATTTGTTATTAACGTCAAATCCCCTTATCGGGGATTAGCATGAGGTACTTATCCATAATCAATGTATTACCTGCAGTAGATGATGGTCGGCACGCCCCCAGTTTGAAGAAACAGACAGGAGTACCAGTGCGGGAGCAAAGTAATGTACTGCTGTGGACGGGTCAGCAGCAAAACGTATTTTAGCCACCTAAAAGAAAGACCCACCTAAAAAAATCAATATCGATTTAAGTGTACGCTATATTTAGACCATTGAAAATATTCTAAACATAGCGCACACTTGTATATATTGATTTTTTTTTTTTTAGGTGGGTCTTTCTTTTAGGTGTTTAAAATACGTTCACAACAGTGCATTACTTTGGTTCTTTGCGGTAACTCCTGTCTGTTTCTCCAAACAGCGGCATGCCGACAGTCATCTATTGTAGGTAACACACCGACTATGGATAAGTACCTCATACAACCCCACTTCAAAACACATGAACTATCCCTTTAACCACTCTAAAACTGTTGGACAGGCATTGATCTTTCCATTTCGTAACCTTAGTGTTATATTTTGACATTGTGGTAAATGTCTGAAATTACATACCGAATTAAATGTAGATGAAGAAAAGTTGGTATGTCAATATTTAAGTAGTTTAACCTCTGCAGTGTAATCTGTTTTTTGTTTTTTGTTTTTTTAACAGTTTCCAGTTATTCATAACTGATATTCTTCTCTTTCATTTTGCCGTCAGTCCACAAGCGAGGCGGTGGCCATTGTTCAGAGGTTTCCCTTCTCCTCAGCGCTGCAGAGGATGAGTGTTGTGACGGTGACCCGCGGGGGAAGCTCGGCTCTCGCTTTCATGAAAGGATCCCCAGAGATGGTGGCTAGCCTCTGCCTAGCAGAAACTGGTCAGTAGCTTAAAGTTTGGTACGTAACATTGGAGAAACCAGAAAGAGTACGCTAGATTTAAAAAAGTATCCAACTGAAAAATCCAGCCCAGTGTTGCAAACTCATTGCCAATGAACGTAGCTAGCAGCTCCAATAGTCACTAAATCTAGACAGAAAGCCGCCGAGTCAGCAACACTGACAGTTTGTCCCTTCAGGCCTCCCTTCAAAGCCACTCCCCCAAAATGATCATTATAAACGTAAACAACAAATGTGTGCATTTGATTTATTGACTGCTGTTGGGATTTAAAGAGAATTTCAACAAATATAACAAAATGTTTCTAAAATACATTACCCACCCTAGCTTTAATATTAATAATATCATAATCATTTGTCTTTTAATGTGTAAATATATAACTGCAGTGCAGCATTTTTAGTGATTTGGATCATCTACTGTCTACTCTGTTACATTACGTTATACTAAGGGGATGCTTTATGTTCACAGTGCCAGCGGAGTTCTCCAGCAAACTGCACAGCTTCTCCAGTGAAGGCTTCAGAGTTCTTGCCCTCGCCTATAAACCCGTAGACAAGAACACTGACTTTAGGACCATAGAGCGGTGAGAACCCAGTCTGTGTTTCTGGTTTCTTTATGGCTCCAAAGCTCCATATAGACTCATTTTCTTACTCCTGGAGCATGATGTAAATCCAGTCACACTAAAATGCAGCTGTTTGTCTTTCCACAGAGGGGAGGTAGAGAAGGATATGCAGTTCCTGGGCTTGTTAATGATGAAGAATCTGGTGAAGCCAGAGAGTGCCCAGGTTATTGACATCCTGAGACTGGCAAACCTTCGCACCGTCATGGTCACCGGTGAGAGATATTTTGCACTTCCTCTTTTTTTTTATTATTATTAAGGCATCAACTTATATGACGTCATGTCAAATCGTGTTTTGTCCTTCTTCACATAGGGGACAACATTTTAACAGCAGTCAATGTGGCAAAATGCTGTGGCATGGTAGGATTGGATGAGAAGATGATATTCGTCAATGCAACCCCCCAAACTGCCCAGTCCATGCCCACCCTGAAGTTCACCCTGGAAGACGGGTTACCCAGCGCCCAATGCTCCGTCATCACTCTGGTTGGTCCTGCTCAGATGCAACTCTGCAGTTCACTGCTCCTCAGTCTGGATGAATTTTGGCTGCTGTTATTAATGCTTTTCTTTTCTCCTGTCAGGGCCTGTACCAGAGTGGGTTTGATTATCACTTGGCTATTAGTGGCAAGTCCTTCGCTGCCCTCTGTGATCACTTCCCTGAGTATGTGCCAAAGGTAATGAATGCTATGTAATCCCAGCAGGGATATTCTGACAATGGACAATGCTAAGCCAATAAAAGGATGCACGCATACAACAGCTAGTGGAGAGGTGACGGGGACAATGATTTAATTAAATTATAATTTGGTTTCAACTGAGGCATTAGACTAACGGACTGTATTTGAAGCACCATTTTCCTTTTGAATTACAAAGATGTTGATTGTAAAATCAAGATGTGATCAACTGTTTGTCAACTTTCCTTGACATGCTGTCATTGCAGGTTTTGTTGCGAGCCACCGTATTTGCACGCATGGCTCCTGACCAGAAAACCGAGCTGGTGAAGGAGCTGCAGAAACTGAAGTGAGTTCAGACACAAAAGGGGAAGGATGGGAAACACATAGGAAGAACAGAAGTTAATTAAAACAGTGGTAATCTACTAAGAGCAACAAATGATTGATTATAAGGGGCAATCAAACTCTCATTAACCTGCAGTCCCAACACTCAAGATATGAATAAATGGATTGATAGATTAGTCCGAGATAGATTTCTTCAGTTGAGTCATGAGTCAAAACACAAACTAAAGAAATACCCAAACAACTCTACTCTAAGTTTTACTCTTTGACTCTAAATGGGACCATAGTTTACTAAATGAACATCATGCTGTATTGAAGAAGATTTGAAACTAGTGATTGAGACCATAAACTCATGTTTACAATGTTTACTAAGGTAATAAATCAAGTGAGAAGTAGGCTCATTTTCTCATTGACTTCTATACAATCAGACTTCTTTTTGCAACCAGAGGAGTCGCCCCCTGCTGGCTGTTAGAAAGAATGCAGCTTTAAGGCACTTCTGCATTGGCTTTGCTTTTCAGACCCCGGAGGTTGTCCACTGCTTTAAATGAGACTCTCTCTTGTTACTACAGCTACCGGGTGGGCATGTGTGGGGACGGGGCCAATGACTGCGGGGCCCTGAGAGCTGCTGATGCCGGGATTTCCCTGTCTGAAGCCGAGGCTTCAATTGCGTCACCTTTTACTTCCAAGATTGAAAACATCAGCTGTGTGCCGCTGCTTATCAGGTGAGGAAGTAGGAGGCATTGAGTTAGAAGAGCAGGGTAAATATGGATAACGTCGTTGAAAACCAGTTATGTTTTTATGGTACAGTATCTGCAGCGGAAGAAATAATAACACATTTTTCCTCCTTGTCTGTGCAGAGAGGGCCGATGTTCTCTGGTCACCTCCTTCAGTCTCTTCAGATACATGGCTCTGTACAGCCTCATTCAGTTCTGCGCCGTCCTCATCCTCTACACGGTGAGCAGCAGTGGAGCTCAACACACCCTCACTGTTCAAATGGCCTTCATATTTCTGCCATTCATTTATATTTCTGTCGAGTCAATTTTCATTTGTTTAATGAACCAACAATATGTGAAACGATTGAAAAAATGATTAAAACTCAACTATTACTGTTATTTCACCATTCATTTTTATTGGATATAATTTCATTTATTTAGAATAGTCCTTTTCAAAAGCCAGTTTGTGGGGCTAGAAAAATAGTAAGTAAGTATTTTAGCCACCTACATGTAAAAGAGGCCCACCTAAAAAAAATCAGTTTAAATGTACGTTATATTTAGAATATTTTCACCACTTTACCTTGCTGTGAGACAGCTATACAATCTATGTTTTCAACCGGGAAGCTGTTCTCTATGGTCTCACCAAAGACACCAGACTCCATTGAAAAAAAACTGTAATTTAACCTCACAGAAGACGGGGGGTTGCTGGTCTACCGCTGCCTCGATCGAGGTTTGTTTGTGTTATTGTGTGACTTTGGTTAGTTCAGATTCACCAAAGTTACACAATAACACAAACAAAGTAACCGATCAAGGCAGCGATAGACCAGCAACACCCCCCGTGTTCTGTGAGGTAAAATTACAGGTTTTTTCAATGGAGTCTGGTGTCTTTGGCGAGAGCATAGATGGATACAACGGCTTCAGTTCCCCGTGCGGTAACTCCTGTCTGTTTCTCCAAACTGGGGGCGTATTGACCGTCATCTACTGTAGGTTATACGCCGACTATGGATAAGTACCTCATACAACCCCACTTCAAAACACCCGAACTGTCCCTTTAATCCGAAGCCATCTGTTTGCTGTATCAGCTGTCAACGAGTCACACTGAAAACTAAACACACGCCACACTGATCACCAAAGCATTGCTTACAGAACTTACAGTGACGCATGTGACTTCTTGATGTGTGTGTGTGTCCAGGTGAAGACGACGTTTGCCGACCTGCAGTTCCTCTTCGTTGACTTTTTTGTGGTGACTACGGTGGCCATCGTGATGGGGAAAGGAGGCCCCAGTAAGGAGCTGCACCCCTGCAGACCCTCAGCCAGTCTGCTGACCCTGCCTGTCCTGGGCAGCATATTCATCCACGTCTGCATGATTATTCTGGGCCAGCTGGCTGCGCTCTTCATCACCACCTCGCAGATCTGGTCAGTACAAAGACACACAGCTGCAAAGAGCTTTTATTTCAAAACCTGAAGAAACATTTTATATTTGTGTCGACAAAACCGAATATCTCAGATTTAGAAAAGGACCAGCATCCCGTCTGCACTTAATACACTGTAAAATGTCATCCCCTGTATTTTTTTTAGGTACGTTCCACTCAATTCAACCGCGTTCGGAGTAGCCAGTCTGCCCAACATGGAGAACACCTCTGTGTTTGCCATGTCAGGTTTCCAGTACATCATCATGGCTGTGGTGGTCACCAAGGGCTACCCTCACAAGAAACCTCTCTACTACAATGGTGAGTCATCCGAAATGTCCAAGGATGACGATTTGGAGTCGGAAGGGTGGCTATTCATCGTCGTCAGATTTATTAAATATAATATTACAAGTGAAGCTGACTTATGAACTCAGAAGTGTTTCTTCTTTTTATCTTTCCAGGGATGTTCCTCGGTCTATTGCTGGTCCTCTTCGGCGTGATGACTTGGTTGGTGTTGTATCCTGGGCCCGTCGTCGGTCGACTACTTCAACTGTACGACTTCTTTGATATGAATTTCAAAATGCTGCTTGTCGCTGTGGCTGCTCTCAACTTCCTCATTTGTTTTGTTGTGGAGGTGAGTGATGATACGAAACTTTAATATTCTCTCTCAGGACTATTGTTAATTTACATGACGATTAGCTGACTCGATCATTAGCTGCAACGGCAACCAGATGAGACACATGACAGTCTGTGGCTATAACTGATGCTGGGATTCTACATGATGCTTTAAGGGTCACTTTTTTGCAACCTGGACCCTATCTCCCCATGTTTTTGTGTCTAACTGACTAATGGAGACAACAATTTCTGAAATTGGTCCAGTATTGAAGGAGAGCGCTGTAGACGGCAGCTGCTAACAAGCTGCTAATGGGGCAAGCTGGCACCGTCATTTACATCCACTAAAAGTTATTTTTTTGTCATGACAGGCTCTGATTGTTATTATAAGTGTCTGACAACATTATGGAAAGAGTCTCGCTCAAGAAGAAGTCTCGCTCTGACATCTGGCGAGGTGACGTGTTGCCGGAAGACAACAGTGAAATAGTTTGTTTTTTTGCAATACAGAAAGCGTAGCTTAGTGTTATCTAAATATTTAGATGATTTCAACAATGTGGATGAGGTCTTTGAATTCAATGGCCACCCGTATTTATTTGAGTCAGAGTATACAGATATTCAGATTTCACAATGAGACTTGTCCTTGAGTGGGACTTGGACACAATGACAAACAGACCTGTTTTATTTCTCTGTAGGGTCCTTTCCATAATGTTGTCAGACACTTATAATAGCCTGAGCCTGTAAGAGGCAAAAACAACTTTTAGTGGATGTAATGTTAGATTGACACTGCTCACCTGTCCTCGCAGCTTGTTTCACAGCTGCTGTCATTAGTCAGACAAAATAACATGGGAAAATAAGGTCCAGGTTGAAAAATACCTAAGTTACCTTTTAAAATTAAACTTATACTATACCAAATATACTGCGTAACCAGCATACACGACACTTGGTGACAGCACCATACTAACACAACTAGAGCTGCAACAATTAATCAATTAGTTGTCAAATATTAAATTAATAGCCAACTATTTTGATAATCGATGAGTATTTTTTTAAAAAACAAAAAGCTTCTTAAATGTGAATATTTTCTGGTTTCTTTACTCCTCTATGACAGTAAACTGAATATGTTTGAGTTGTGGGAAAAACAAGACATTTGAGGACGTCATCTTGGGCTTTGGGAAACACTGATCGGCATTTTTCACCATTTTCTTACATTTTATAGACCAAACAACTAATCGATTAATTAAAAAAATAATCAACAGATTAATCGACAATGAAAATAATCGTTAGTTGCAGCACTAAACACATCGCATATGTATAACACGGGTGAGTCAGCGTCAGCATCTAGAGAGACTGGAATCTCAGCTTTGAATGCAACGCTTTACTTTGGCTTATTAGTACAGTTGAATAGAATGGAGCCATCGTTAATGTGCTTTTCCTGCTATGACGATTCAAAATGTCTGCTCTAAAAAAGGTCTGTTCATCATTAATGGATAAATGATCTCGTGGTTTATTCCTAAGAGACCTTGCTAACTGTACAGTTGCTATTTTTCCCCAGGTGCTGATAGACTTCGGTATCCTGAACTGTCTTCGGTTGCTGCGTGGGAGGCGTGAGTCGAAGAAACAGTATAAACGTCTGAACGCCTTTCTGTCTCAATCGCCATCGTGGCCGCCCCTTAATCAGACCCTGACCCCCACAGATCACACAGTCATCCACTTCAGCTAGCATCTGCTGGCCCCTCTGTTGGACACTTGTCGCATTCACCCAAAGCCAGAAAGGGCTGTGGATGTCTGAACTACATCCTCAACTTTATTAACAATGCAAAGTTATGTTTACCTCTATTAATAAAAACTATTTTTATGTTAACAGAAGTGTGTGTTTTGAAAGATTTGAAGTTGTTTTCATTGTTTTCATTGTTTGTGATGTTAGCTACGAACCATTGGCTCAGGTGTCACCAGGCTGAGAGCCGTGTGGAGGCAATAGAAATGCTCCCAATCTTGCATTTAGCACCTTTTAATTTGTGGTGCTCAAAGCTTCGAAAAATAACATTTACAATTTTCAACAGTACCCCTTTTTCCAATAAAAGTCACTACTCTGGATAATCCAATGTTCCTGCCAATTAGATGTGAAGTAATGAACACAAAATGAGCAAAACAGAAATTAATTTTTTTTGCAAATCATTTTATTAAATCAGTATTTACAGGCAGTTTGTGTTCTCTCTCAGAGCTCAGCTAAACCCGTCTGTCTCCTGCTCTGCTGCTTTATTTCCTCAACTAAAATCTCTTACCAGTATTGTGAATTCTCGCTCGGATATATTCAGTTTCTTGAACTACAGTAACAAAATCAATAACCAGGAAGCAAAGATGTGATACAGGAGGCACAAGCTGAATTCAACCATTACAAGAACTTTTCTATTGATGATGTGCACCACTGAATATGGCTTTATTGAGATCTCTTCTCTGAACAAATAAAGAACATCTGTTGGGCACAATGGTCCTGGTTCACAGACAGCTGTGTCTCCATGACGACCATCAGTTACTGAACAATCACATGGGGTGATGTTACCGTTTCTGATGTGACCAAGATGCCAACAGTCAGACAAGATTAAAAAAAAAAAAAAAAAATGTCAATCATTCATCTTGGGACGTGGACATCTGTATAGCACTGTTTCTGACAACCCGAGCGTTAATACGGACGTTCGCTGTTTGATCAATCGAACCCGCTGGAAAAATACAATCTTAGTTCATTTCATTCATTCAGTCTCGTTCACTTGCACCTGAGTTCCTGCGTACCGTACGTCAGCGAAGGACACGAAGAAACGAGCACGAAGCTGACGAGGTGGAGATATGACGGACAGGCTTGTGAAGTACAGCAGTAAATTCATTCCCTCCTCTGACCCTCCCTTGAGTTGCTGCCAACACCACCTTCAAATAATGACATCTGAGTTCACTGATATACAGTATACAGTATATACAGGTTGATTTTAAAATGGGATTTTGGTTCATTTCGATTAAAATACTGCTCTGACATCGCTACCACCATCTCATACAAAAAGGCAGAAAAGCTACTTAAAAACAGACTTAAATCCACATTCTCCTCTTCATGTCTCTTTTTTTTTTTGCTTTTACTTTTAAATAGAAATAATGATGTGACAGTCCAAGGAAGACAGCTGAAAAGCTCAATTAAAAAACAAAGAGACAAACCGTAAACAGAACTCGTCAGATATACAACTTGACACACATGACCCTTACCCTCAAGTTTTTAAAAACAAATGGCAATTTACATATTAGAGGTGCACTGATAATGTCAACAGCTGAGTTACTGGGCAGGTACCAGTTCAAGTACTCTGCTTTAGTGGTGAGTTTACTGTGGGAGATCTGACACCACAAGTTGCAGCCCAGAGTGTCTGTGTTTAAGTACAAAACAGTATTTTGAGACTAATTTACCACCAAACCCAAGGTGAAAAAATGTGAATTCTTCCTATTTTATAAATACTGATCAACCCCGTTTGTGTGTTTTAAAAAACAGGTTCGTGGTGGTGTATGTATAATGTGAAGTAAGTCTGTAGATATCAGAGCATCCCTAGTATAGATAATTAACGACAAGCGAGAAAAACAAAAGATAAAAATGTGAGCAAACATCTGCAAATTAAAAACATGTACGTAAAAAGGTGTGAGAAGTGATCTCTGGTATTATTACTGGGGAGAAGCTGCGGCCCGAAGACCAGCTCATCTCATTTTGCTATGGCCCGTCACTTCTCCTCCTCCTCCTCTCTCTCTGCCATTCTTTGTTGAAGTCTTTGCTCCTGCCTTTGCAGGCGTCCTGAGACGGAGAAGCGAGGTGGAGGTGAGGGGCGTCTCTTAAAGGGATCATCACAGTGAGTCCAGAAGATGTCCATAATCACAGTGTCAAACAGACTGGAGTGGGGAGAGAAGAGTGCACATTTCCATTTGACTTCCTCCTGGAGTTCCTCGCTCCCGCTCAGTTCCACACGACTGCTAGTGGGAAGAGTTGCTGTACTCGCAGCCGATCCGATGTAATGGAACTGAAGGAAGGAAGTTTTAAGAATACAGTGCTGTCTTTACTCTCAGGTGGCCCTCGACCTCTCTCCCCTCGGTGGCTGGGTGGCCCCAGGGCCCACTTATCTGTGCTGTTGGAACCCTTGGGTGCCGTCTGGGCCGGCTGGCTGTCGGACAGTATGATTGTTTGATCGGGTGTCTTCTGAAGGCAGTGTAGAGTTATTGCGCCCTGCCCTGGCAGAAAAAGAGGACACAGGAATAAATTAGCGACAGCAGTGTTTTACACGTGCCAGATGCCGGACATAAACGGCTCACAACTCATTTCCAGTTGGCAAGTTTCAGCAGCGTGCAAAGGATGCCTTTCTCCTGAACTATCCTAATTACAGGATCCCCGTAGTCAAAACAGACAGATCTCCACACATGATTTTAATTATAGTGTTCCCTCTCGGTTTTAGGGAGTTGGCTCCAAAACTGTATATCGTTTTTTTTTTTCATTTTCCATTCTTTGTTTTTTTTATATTAATTTTGGCACAATTCAAATCCAACTGAACACAAATGAAAATAACTTCCTTACCACCTTACTCAGTCAATTAACTTAGTAGTAGTCTAAAAAAGAAACAGTCAATCAAGTTCTCCAACGTTGCTGGGTACTGGGTACCAGCTACTGGCATCATATGAAACTAGAAAACCTTGTTGTGAAGGAGGCTAAATAATGCTCCAAACTTATATGCTAAATTTTGGCGAGGAAAAACTGGCATGGCCATTTTCAAAGGGATCCCTTGACCTCTGACCTCAAGATATGTGAATGAAAATGGGTTCTCTGGGTACCCACGAGTCTCCCCTTTACAGACATGCCCACTTTATGATAATCACATGCAGTTTGGGGCAAGTCATAGTCAAGTCAGCACACTGACACACTGACAGCTGTTGTTGCCTGTTGGGCTTGAGTGTGTCATGTTATGATTTGAGCACATTTTTTTATGCTAAATGCAGTACCTGTGAGGGTTTCTGGACAATATTTGTAATAATAAATATAAATGTACATTTGCATAAAGCAGCATATTTGCCCACTCCCATGTTGGTAAGAGTATTAAATACTTGACAAATCTCCCGTTAAGGTACATTTTGAACAATAAAAAAGTGTGATTAATTTGTGATAAATCGTGATTAACTATGGGCACAAAATTGTAATCTATTGACAGCCCTAGTTTAAAAACATACTTTTTATAGAAACAGCTATTTTTCTATCTTTTTTTTCTACTTTTTCTAAAAGTAGTATTGATTTTGACATTTCAATACTTAACAACCCAGAATGTTATTACTGGAGTCAAGGTGGATTGAAAGTAATGTCTATTCATTTGCTGCCTTTCTCTCAATTGGATACTCTGAGTAAAACACAGTCTTGCACAATGTGGAATATTGCAACTGCCCTTCAGCAAGGCGTCATTAGGCTGTGAGTAAAACCGCTAAACTGTCAATATTTGAGGATTATTACCTGTCAGTGTTGGGTTTGTCCTGAGGCGTCTCCTCTGGGCAGGCGCTTCCCAGTATTCTCTTCCTGGCCTCGGCGTACTCTGCCTCGCGCTGGGCCAGAGACTTGACCTGTGGTGTAGGCCTGTTCTGATTCGAGGGTGATCCCAGTGACCCGTTGCTTGAAGGCCGCTTCAAAATGCGTATCTGAGGTGGGGGTGCTGCCGGTAGGGAGTCGTCCTGTATCACCATGGTTGTCCTTAATGGGGATCGTGAAGAATTATTACTGGACTCCCTAGAAGCAGAACAACAGGACACCAAAATTAGTGGTATGACAGACAGACATGGCCAAAAGACCCCCTCCTTATCAAGTTACATACTTGGTACAACATGTCTGAAGTGTTAGGATCCGCTCTACCATTGAGCTCACTTAAAAAATGAATGAATGGATGGATTAAGTAGATTGAATATGTGTATCCCAAGGAATAAACTGTCTCTTGTTAGATCACATGTATGGTGAGCTGGCTCTTAATAATATGTAAAAAAAAGTTGTAGGTTTTGTCCAGGTGTGTACTTTTACAGATAAGCATGTATCTTCCACCTTCTATAAAGCCTTACTTTTCTTTCTGGCTGATCCTTAGCTTCTCTTCTAACCGTTTTTCCATTTCCTGTTGGGGGGAAAAATAGTGCAAACATGTATTCATGTAAACAAACAACATGGTCTAATTGATTTGTGGTAAAAAAAAAAAAAAAAGAGCAAAGTGTAGCAGGAAGAAAGCAAGTCGTAGAGTGGATGGAAAAGCAAAGCAGGATTTAGTTACAAGCTATTTATACCATGTGTAGGACAGCTGCCAAGTCATAACAGAAAGTGATCAACTAGCCACCATTAGCTGGGTAATTTAAGGTTTGATGAGCATTTTTATTCTGACTAACCACATGTTTAAAAGATCTGTAACCTCACCCTGACAAACTAGACTAATATCTCCTCAGAGCCACGTTGTTGATGTCACGAGTTAGCTGCCAAACTAAGCTAATTATAGCTAAATGTTACCAACATAACCAGCCAGAAGTTGACAACATGGCCGAAAAATTGTTGTCACACACAACACAACAACTTAGCCTTGTAAACTAGAGGAAATCACAAAGTTAAGTTAGGCAAGCTGACATTACACAATAGTAATTTAAGTAGACTTTTTTTAAGCCAGACTCAATGAAAAAATGTGCTAAATTAACCACAATTTCGACCTATTAAAACAGACTCACAACGCTGCTAGTCGACTCCGGAATAGTTCAGGAAATATCGTGAAATCAATCGAAATCTTTATATTAGTGTTATAAAATGTATGCCGAATTAAACATGAGTAATACGAGTGTGATTTGGAAGTCTCTTTAGTCTTGTCTGACATTATAAAATAGTAGTTATAGTAGACTTTTAAACCAGGCTCCTTGAAAACATGTGCTAAAACAGCTTCACAACGCTGCTTAGTCGTCTCCGGAATAGTCTCAATCTTAATATTAGTGTTAGTGTTATAAAATGTACGCCGAATTAAATATAAGACATACGAGTGTGTTTTGGAAGTGTTTTTAGTCTTGTGCGAGGTGTGTACATTTGCCGAAAAGTGAAACAAACACTCAAATAACACATTTTCCATGCTAGTCTTGCAATAACTAGCTAGCTTAGCATTAGCTTAGCATAAGCTAACGTCAACTTAGCATCTCAACAGGAACTTTCGTGGCTTTAGCTCGCAGCATGTAGCTAACTACTCATTAGTTTGTCGCCGTTAGCTACTAATAAAGCATATTGGTTGTTATATTTAACACGAAATTAGTTAGAAACAGCAACTTGTGTGGTTAGTTTGGTTAAGTCCATGTTAAGCCTAGCTAGCTTAAGTTTCTTAGAAGCTAACTAGCTAGCATTAGCCACATTGTTGGCCCAGTGGGAGACACACATGAGAACTTACTAAAAGTAACACTGTACATGTAAAAGAAGCTTCTAAAACAGGATATTCGTCTTTATCTGAAGGTATATTGAGTGTTTGGTTATTTACCCCACTATCAGCAGCTTCCTCCCAACTTTCTGCGACCTCCTCATCCATGTTTCATGTTTGCTCAGACAGACAGACAGACACGCTGCTGGAGGAGCTGCTGGACGTCCTGGGCCGCTTCAGATCCAGATCCGCCTCTCTCTCTCTCGCTCGCTCGCTCTCTCAGGCTGTGACGTCACACTGATGGAGTTCCCCACCGTATGATTCCTCCTCTACTCATCTACTGCAGCTGATTAGAAGAGGGCCACAAGTGGATAACTACATTACAGTAAAGTGACTGTAAACCAGGTCAAAGTTAGTAACGTTTTTTTTAAATAATATTTTTATTGAATTTTACACATTTTATTTATTTATTTTTTATTTTATTTAACCTTTATTTAACCAGGTTAGTCCCATTGAGATTAAGAACTTCTTTTCCAAGGGCGACCTGGCCAAGACGGTCAGCAGCAAGAACACAAAGTTGCAGACACAAATAGAGATAAAATACAATTCACAAACACTAAAAGCACTCAAATTTGCATAAAAAGAGAAATATAAAGACATTTCAGTATAGGTGACCGTAAACCAGGACAAAGTAAGTAACGTTATTTAGTAAGAAAATGTAAAAAGACGTATTTTATTGTTTGCTCTGAGCATGATGTATAGGTATGGGAACTGTGTTTAAAGCTGCAGTAGGCAGAATATTCAAGATTCACTTTATTGTCATTTCACTGAGTATTTGCATACACAGAAGGAAACAAAATATAATTTCTCCCAGCTCCCGTTAGTGCATTAAAAAGGATAGCATATAAAAAGAATTAAAATTAACAATACCTAAAAATAACAATAAAAAAATAAAATAAGTTAACATTTCAGACAATATTTCACCCAATTTGCAGTCGTGTTTAGCAGCAGAAAAAAGTGCATTTATGTCCATAGTAAAGTGCTGTTTGTATTACTGTTCCAAAAATTGTCTTTGACAGGTGACTAGCTTTAAAAACTGTTTCTGTGTTAATGCTGGGGGGTTGGATGTGTGTGTGGGGAGGGGACACAGTCCATTTACAAGCCTAACCGCTTGTGGGATGAAGCTGTTCAGCATCCTGAAGGATCTGCAGCAGATGCTCCTGTACCTCTTCCCAGGCGGCAGGAGGGAGAACAGGCCGTGAGAAGGGTGAAAAACACTAAAACACTGCTCTTATCTATGATTTTGTGACTGTAAATGTCTTTTAAAAAATAAAACAATTTCCAAGAACAACTAATTTATATTCTTGGTGGAGTGATTAGGCAGATTTTGGGTAGAATTCTTGGCACAAAGACACCATTGTTTTATAAAGTATTCCCTCAGTTTTCACACATGTTCCCTGAGTTTGGACACATGAGGGCAGTATTGGTTTGCAGCAGGTTGTTTTCATCAGAGCATAAACAAAATGAACTGTTAATTATGATCACATACATGACTGGTCCAAAATAAAACATACATGACCAAGAATATACATTTGTTGTTCTTGTAAATAATATACTTTTTTTAAAAGGAGACAGGCCCTCAATTACCTACTAATGTAAAGAAATTGACAGACAATAACAGCAAAGTAAAATCTGTGAAATCAACATAATGACAAGTTGTAGTAGTAGAATTACCTGGAATTACTGTAAAGTGTTGGGAAGTTACAGAGTAAAATTAAAGCAGAATGAAGAGGTTTGGTGTGTAAATAGTAGCGACTTAAATGATTCTGTGGTCCAAGCAGTTTTAATATATATATATAAAATGTTATTGCACAGACATTCTTGTCTTCGTCAGTGGTGAAGTGAATCTATTCTCAGTAATGAAGTAAAGCAGAACTTCTGTAACATCATACTATCTTAAACATCTCAGTGGCTTACATGGTATTATAAAAAGCTATAACATTTTTTAAATGACACTGGGTAACAAGTGCATCTTTTGTATTTATTGGACTTTGTACATTGGCTGACTAGACCGGTACTGGTTACACACATAAATGTTGTTTTATTGTTACCGGAATTATAATTGTTTCCTCACTATCTAAATCGTGTCTTCGGAAATAGGGGAGCTGATATGAGACAAATAAACTCGATAACCCAACTGATATGCATGTCAGCTTTTTTTATGCACCACATTGTCTTATTGTATACCGAGATGTTTCTGATTTATGGTATTATATAAGTATTTGGCATATGCATGTGCTATAATAGGAATGTTTCCATGATCACTGGTTGCACTATCCAAATCAGAACCAGCCTGCAGACCTGTAAAGTGTCATAGACACTCTGATCAACATCTTCTTTGTCTCTCTTTTTCACAATTTTTCAAGCCTGTCATGAAACAGTAGTCAGGTGCCCATACTGTATGGACACTGAAAGAGTTTTTTTCTCGCTATATCCTCCTTTCCATACCCGCCATTAAAAAAATCCCTTCATAATGCTCTTTTGATGTAACTGAAGGTCTTTGGTTTATGCAAAATCAAGTAGATGTCTTCCAAACTTACAGCTTTTTATGTATGAAATTACCTGTTTGTGTTTCAGCAGACTGGATGTTTCCTGTTAAGTTGCAGTGGAAGAAGGACATGTAACAAAAAGATGGCATTTGGCCCTAAAATGATTGTAACTATGGAAGATATCCACTTGATTTGTCTAACTCAGACTATTGCCTCATTTTATCTTCAGATAAACTTTGGAATGTATTTTTGCAAAAGTGGAAGACTGTGGATTTTGTCTTTACAGTGGGAGCATGTTAGGAAGGGATCTTTTAAAGGCCAGTATGAACGGGAGGAATGATAACGTTTGGTTACGGTGTAACCTTTGTTCTCTGAGTGAGAGACTGTCTCTCCAGCTTCCATATTCCATATGGAAGCTGGAGAGATAGTCTCGACACGATAGAGAACAGCATAATCTTGTTCAGACTGTTACAGACAAAAAATGTGAACCTGTCCTTTAATGTCCCAGGGCCAGACCTTGTCTGTAAGTTGACGTAGAGATTTCTGCCACAACTTCACTGCTTTAAGGTGCACGGAGAAGGGAAATTGTGTTATAGTTCAAAGGTCTAGTTAAAAGTCTAACACTGAATAATCTTATTAAATGTTCCTTGTAATATGTATGACGACAACAAGCCAAATGAAAAACTCTATGGACCAGTCATTTCCTGCTCTGAACATCCATCCCACATAGGGTGACCAGGTGTCCCACTTTACGAGGGACTGCACAGCCTTTTTATCCCTTGTCCCACGTCCCACATGTTGAGACGATGTCCCACATTTTCATTGGCTCTAGTTTTCAAAAGTCAAACCGCTGCAGGACAGATGCTTTCCTAAAATCTGGCTTTTATCCAATAGCTGTGTTGAAAGCAGGGAAGGCTGTCATCACGGGTCTGTGTTCGCTGTCAGACTGTTAAACTACTTATAAGTATTTATAAACCGGTGGAAGGTGATTTTCATAGTTTATTTTGTGAATTTTGCCAGTTATTTTTCTATTTCACACAGTGACACGAAGCAACACAGTTCATGTGAGTCTCACAAGAAATGTGCGGCTCAAAAAGAGTTGTGCCGATCTATGGATGCATTGGGGCAAAGCATAGAGATGTTACAAGATGAGAGCAGAATATAAATGTTTATTATTTAAGTTAGATAGACATTATATAAAAATTGTAGACTACTTTTCAGCATTGGTAATGTATCCCACATTGTCCCACACAAACATACTCTTTTGTCCCACATTTGGTTTGTTGGGATCTGGTCACCCTAATCCCATATGTCCACAGTGTCAGATCACATATCCTCAGTGGTGAATATTTCAGATGTGTAATAAACACAAACAACATCTGGGCCAGGTTTGCCAGGGGCGGAATGAAATGCAAAGAAAACACAGACAGTCTGTGAAATGAAGTGGTACAGTATGGTGTTCATTTGAATTGCTTTTTTTAATTGCAGAGCAAATCTTTTTCAACAATTCAGAATCAATTGTTCAGTTATTTTTGTTGTAAAAACTTGTTTTCATATGAAGTACTGTACTAGATTTCATGTTAATGAAGTTTGGGTGTGTTTGTTTTTGTTCACCTGGAGTGATTATAAGTGCACATACTGACTGCCCAGTTCTTTGAAAATAATTTATCATGTCATGTGCGAGAAGATGGTTTTTTTTTGTTTTTTTTTTCCTGAAAAGACTTTTCAGACACTGGGTGCAAATTTGAGTTTCATGAGCTGCCTTTTGGTGAGATCATTAATCTGTAATATAAACTGGTAACCAAACTGACTTTTAATTCAAGGTTGAATATCATGCATTGCATTAATACTTAAAGACATGAAAGACTTTTAAGTTCTATGTTGGCTGCTAAATGTTACTGAAAGGGAAATTAAATTAAAGTTTGACGCTCAACCAGCTGCAACATTGACCCTTGCAGCGATGACAAAATAAGAATCATACTAGTGACCTTAAAGCCAGTGACAGCAGCAAGTATCTGGAAAGAAAATCAACTAGACTTCTTCTCTGATGACAAAGAGGCTGAGGAAGGGCAGAGGTGATGATGATGAGTACCACACAAGCTATTTTTTTAAGGTGATTTTTATTTACAAAAAATCCAAAATGTCTGAGCTCTTTTCTCTCCTGACCACCTATGGGCACCTATGGACGTAGTATCCTGTCACGTATCCTATGATGTAAATGGACACCAGTGCAGCCAAAGCTCCCACTGCCTTCACTGCTACTCCATAGTTGCCGGTACACACTCTGTCATAGATCCTGTGAATGTAACAGAGAGGGAGGCAGAGTCAGCTCAAACAGCACCTGGTCAAATGTTTAACATTATTTCATGACCTGGTTTCAACACATTGTCACTTTGTTTTTGACTGTTAAGGTTTTCCAAAGCGTACTAGTACTCATTCACATCGCCTACGTCTCTATAGGTTTGTTCCTCAGTAGAATGAGAAAATGCTCAAAAAAATGAAAACTTTATATTTGATCTTTGCATCTTTCTGTCAGGCGTCACTTTGACTCACCTCATCTTAGCAGACTGTGATGCCTCTACGTTCATGTTGATGTTGTCCTCGTTCCAGCGGTCATATTGCACGGTCCCGTCGTTGTTGGAGTCCATGTGGGAAGTTCTTCCTCTCCTCAGAGGTTTAGCTGCTACCCGGAATCACTGCTCAGCCTGGACACAGAAACTCTGTGCTGTGAAATAAATCCTGTCAGTCACAGCCTTTAATCAGCTAAATCAGACCACATGACCGAGATAGTCAGACTCAAAAGCAGTGATTTGATCATTGTCACACAAAGCAGAATTTACTTTATCTCCCCACATTCAAATAATCGGAATTAGTGCTCACCTGTATGAGTGTGAAACAGTTAACAACCTGTGTGAAGAGCTCTGCTTACCAGCTCTTTTAAAGCCACAACTGAGTCTGAGAGAGCTGTGCCTCCTGCTTAGTATGAGACCTTGGTCATAGTTCATGTGTCATAAATTTATTGGTTGTACTCAGTTTTTCTTTTATGACCCTTTCTCAGTGATAAAGGGCAAGTTAAGCTCTGTGTGGTTTGTTCATCTCCGGTTTCATTACATCCTTTGCAGATAGTGGATTGCAAAGCAAAATACTTGATAGAGTTTGATGATACTCCCTCCCCTGCATGAAAATGTAATTTGGTTGTTGTCTCACAGATTTTCTCTTTGGCTCTATTGCAGAAGAGAAACATGCTGAAGTTGTGTTTCTGCTGGAATAGCAGCAGCCTCTTCAGTTTTTACATGTAAACTCACTCATTTTATGACCGCAAATAATAATGTATCAATGAGTTATGACTTTTAGATGCTAAAATGTCACATAAAGCACCTTTTAAACAGGAAAGCAGTCAGATCCTGTGTGGTTTCTGTATGATAAGAATGATTACATTTGCAGATTGACTAGATGCAGTTTTATTTTGGTTTTACTTGACTTTAGCAGTCATGAGAGGCAACCATTTCTGTTATTAATATCAGAAATGACTGTTACAATGTATGTAACATGAGTTATAAGAAATGATCAATGACTAGATGTAGGCACTCAGTGTTGAGGACTTGTCTCTTGTGTGTTCCTGTGACATTAATAAGGTCACAGTAGATTTAATGGGCTTCATAAAAAATACTTAACCCACAATAAACTATTCTTTTAAACAAAGGGGAAAGAACACAGTATCTTACCACAAGGATGTCTTTGCTTTGTGTTTTTATATTATATTATATTTTATTATATTATATAATGTCATATTATATTATATTATATTATATTATATTATATTAATTATATTATGTTATGTTATGTTATGTTATGTTATGTTATATTATATTAATAATATTATATTATGTTATATTATATTGTATTATATGATATTATATTACATTAATTATATTATATTATGTTATGTTATTTATATTATATTATATTATATTATATGATATTGTATTATATGATATTATATTACATTATCTATATTATATTATGTTAAATTATGTTATATTATATTATATTACATTATATTATATTACATTATATTATATTATATTATATTATATTATTTTATATTATATTATATTGTATTACATCATATTATATTATACTATATTATATTATGTTATGTTATGTTATGTTATGTTATGTTATGTTATGTTATGTTATGTTATATTATATTATATTATATTATATTACTGGAGGAAGTAATTGTTTCACATCGGAAGTTTTACAGTCGTTACCACGCGTTGAGACTTCCGGTGTGGTATAATACCGCTGCGCATACTTCAGGTTTGTTTCACCGTTTCACCTGCTCGCTGCTTAATCTAATAATGTTCAGTACCTAGGCTGTTAAACACAGCCACGGACACAGTTACATGCTCTCTAATGTATCTCTCTACCAGCTGTACTAACTATTCCTCTTAAAGTCATGTAGTTAGCTCTACAGACGTTGCTCAGCAACAACCGACCATGCTAGCTAGCTAACGTGTTAGCGTCAAGACTCACAACATTCAGCGGGTTTAACGTTATTAAATCATCTAAAGGGACCATTTCACTTAACGTGTTGGCAAATGTACGTACTTAAACAACAACTTAAACACTGAGTTTATCCAGAAACAACTATGACCTACGTTAGCAGGCTATCTAACGTCAATTAGCCTGTTAGCAAACTGCTAACTGTTGTGATGCACCTTATTGTCCCAAACTGTTTAATCACTATCAGCTGTTTGATCACTATCAGTGGTTGATCATCTCTGTATTATTGATCTACTGTTTATACTGACAATGAGGACAGACGCAGCAGGTTGGACCACTGTTCATTTAACTTGAATAGAAATTGGTTTATTATATTTAGCGTTAAATATACTGTCCAGTATCAGATATTTATTTCACAGTCACACTGACTGAATTTTTGTCAAAAAAAATTACTATATCGATTTCAAATCATTGAATCGTATCGTATCGTATCGCTCTAGATGAGCCAAATATCGTCCTGAATCGTATCGGAACGATGGAAATCGTATCGTATCGTTACATCCCTAACCGTATACTATAGTAAACACCGATAATTGGATGCCAAACTTCACCAACATATAATATCTTGACTTGTGTCAGTTTCTGAATTATTCATATTATAAATATTCGCTGTTTTTTGTGTAAACATGACTACGTTTGCAGTAACGGTGTTTGGTTCACGCATTGCATTTTGGTGGGACATCACTTTGAACAGCAGGCGTATGATCAGTAATAAAATTGATGTTTCATCAAAACCATTGCTGTCCAATTTCCACTGTTGATTAATCTGTCCATTATTTTCTCGTCTAATCAATAAGTTAGTTGATCTATAAAGTGGTGAACAATGTTGATCAGTGTTTCCCAAAGCCCAAGATGACGTCCTCAAATGTCTTGTTTTGTCTACAACTCAAAAGATTTTCAGTTTACTGTCATAGAGGAGTAAAAAAAAAGAGGAAATATTCACATTTAAGAGGCTGGGATCAGATAATTTTGCCTTTTTTTTTCTTAAGAAAATTATTCAAACCAATTAATTGATTATCAAAATAGTTGGCAATTAATTTAATAGTTGACAACTAATCTTTGCAGCTCTAATCTATTAGAACTGTATTGGTTCATTTTGTTCTGTATAAGCCTAACTCTTCATGGTTCAAATGAAGCTGAGCTGAAATGACATGTTATGAACACTTGTGTCTTGTATGTGTCTTGTATGTGTGTGTGATGTTGAGCAGGCGGTGGAGAGTGGACGCTGATGGGGGACGAAAAGGAGACCTGGAAAGTTAAAACTCTTGACGAAATACTACAGGAGAAGAAACGCAGAAGAGAATTAGAAGAGAAAACCGACCCTAAGCGCCAGAAAAATGTAAAGTATATTAAAGCTAATGTAAAACCCACATGATCCCTATGTGTTGATACAGTGTTAAAAACAATTGAGTCACTCTAATCCTATAGGGGTTGTGACGGTATACCGGTATCAAGGTATATGAAAGTTCACGGTTATCATACTGTGTACATTTGCTTATCTAAGGTGTTGAAAAAACTGACATAAGCGCTTGTGTGTGTGTGTCTTTTATCCCACAAAACAATTGAAACCCATAGTATGCCTCATTTCTTACTCTAAGATCTGCGGACATTTTAATGATGTCTCCCAAGTTTTATCCACATATTCTTTGCTTCTTGTTTTTTCACAGTTCACACAGGGCCTTGTTCCACAGTCGGATGATCGGGAAGCCAAACGAGATACTCCGGAGGAAGGAGAACTACGGGATCAAAAGATGGAAATAACAATTCGTAATTCCCCGTACACACGGGAGGACTCAACAGAGGACAGGTACTTGGAACTGTAGGGAACAAACATGAGTGTGAATATATAAGAATATATTCTGAAGTGTACTCAGTTGAATGCAATCTGCAACCACAACACTAGATGCCACCAAATCCTAAACACTGTACCTTTAACTTCAAAGTGTGTATGTCATGGTTTAAAATTGATATGCAACACCGTGTCGCTTCACTCTTTAGAGGCTCACAATGATTTCTTTACATTTATGCAGGGGCGAGGAAGATGAATCATTAGCAATCAAACCTCCGCAGCAAATGGCAAGAAAAGACAAGTCTCACCACAGAAAGGAGGAGAAGAGAAAAGATAAAAGACGTCATCGCAGTAACTCTGCTGAAGGAGGTGTGGGAGTGCTGCTTAATTACATAAACACAAACGTTTTTTGCAGCTGATTACAACATATTTGGAACAAATTTTTAGGATCTGCTTCCACTCATGGCTTTTTACTTCTACAGCAGCGAAACATATACGACCCAAAGACAAAGAAAAAGAGCGAGAGAGCGATCGCAGGAAGCGTCAGTGGGAGGAAGACAAAGCCCGGCGAGAATGGGAGAGGCAGAAACGAAGAGAAGAGGCCAGAGCTCATTCACGTAGAGAAAGGTGAGCACCGACCCTGGAAAGACACCACATATTATATTAGCTTAGATTAGTATTAGTATGAAGTATTTATTCTTTTTGATTTCCACTTGAGTTTTATCAGTATACATGTTTTTGAATGCCTGTAAGTATTCAACTTTCTTGAATGTTAAAGCCTTTGAGAAAAATGAAATTGATTCTTTTAAATCTATAGCTAATGTACTGTAGGTGTACATGTAAATGTGATATAAAAAGTCAGAGTCAGAATCAGAAATCACACAAAACAATAGTTGTTCACCATAGATTATTTAGACTTTTCTCATTCAAGTCAAGGTAGCAAGATTGTAGGTGTGTTTTCTTTTATAAGAAAATTAAATCAAGCCTACATAAACAATGCAGATTCAAGTGGATACCCAACAAGTGACCCATTTGGGCTATGTTATTGCATTATATTAATCACTGAGAACAACTGTGAAGGTAACAGAGCAATGCTGCAGCCACAAACTAACTGTATGTGTGAGTACGACAAGCTTTAACAATCCAAATCAAAAATAAACATTGACGAGATTGGGCTTTTGGTTGTCTGGACAGACCCCGATTGGATTCTCCTGGGTTTTTTTTGGACCACAGGGACCGGCTGGAACAGCAGGAGCGCCAGCGCGAACGGGACAGAAAACTGCGCGAACAGCAGAAAGAGCAACGGGAGCTGAAGGATCGGGAGAGGAGGGCTGAGGAGCGACGCAAAGAGAGAGGTGGTCGACGAGAAGGTCAGTGAATCACCTGCTGGATAAGATGCACATTTTTCCCTCTTGAATAGAGCCAGGCTAGCTGTTTCCCTCTGCATTCAGTCTTTATGCTAAGCTAGGCTAAACATGTCCTGATTCCAGCTTTTTTGTTGACACACAGACATAAGATTGATATCTTGTCATTTCACTCTCAGAAAGAAAGCTAATAATAATGTTTCCCAAAATGTTCAACAATTTCTTGGAGCTCAAAATCCAAAGCAGCCAGAGTCTCTGTCCTATTAGTCATAGCCTACTAGTCATAAGCATTGTGTTTTAAACCCTGTGACCTGTGATGCTATATCATCAGCATTGATTAATAGGAGACTTTCCCGTCCACAGTGCCGTCTCACCATCGAATGCTACCTGATGAGTATGATGACAAGTCAAAACAAAGTCACCACAGCCGGAGTCCCACCCGTGTTCCCCGGGACAGAGCCGATCTCAGCGAACCACGGAAAAGTGCAAGTGAGTTTATTAAAGGCCTCTCAGAAAAGCTCTCAAAAAATCTGGTTACTTTATCACTTGGCATTCGAATCATTTTGGCTTCATGCGTCACTGAGCAGCTCTCATAGGAATGAACGGGTGCCCACCTCCAACACTGTATACAGTTCTATATCTATCTATAGCTCTGCATATAGTTCTATAACTGTGTATATAAAATTATTTAAGAGGTGCTGGATTATTTACACAATATTATCATATGTGTATTAATAACATTGGGGCTGTCCTCGACCAAAGAAATCCTCTTCGAATCGTGGATTTAATCGACAGATCTGTAAAACAGAGTTTCTCCACAAAGAATCACATAAAAGCACCACTTTAAATCTTGTGTTTACCAGAGATGTGCTCATAAGTTTCTTATAAATAAGTCATTCAGCATGACTAATTGACTAACAGGGGCCAGCCCTAATTAACATGATATAATATTTCATTTTAACATACCTTGGTTACTACCGGTATATTGCAACACGCCTAGTTTCAGCATAACTCACACTGAATTTTGTCTGCAGCATCGAAGGAGGAGAAGCCAGAGGGCAAAGACCTGCTTGCAGACCTCCAGGACATCAGTGACAGTGAAAGGAAGACCAGCTCAGGAGAATCCTCCATCGGTAAAGTGTTATATAACCTACAATTTAAGCAAAGAAGACACAACCATTATACAAGAAAGCAACAGTACTTGGGTTGTCCAGTTACTCATCATTATCATCATCATCATTGTAAATGGCTACACACTCTCGGGAGGCCTGACTTCTTTGGTAGGACATTTTCAAATCTGATGATAATCAGGAAGCTGGAATGAGGATAATCACCCACTTATGTAATTCATTAGAGATTTGAACTTCACAGGAGTTGATAAGTGGATCAGCACTGCAGGAAAGTACTGTTGCTAACACCGAACCACCAGAACCATAAACTGCGAGATGACGTGGCAGTTTCAGTATTGCAGTTGAATTTCTTCCAATTTTAATAATTGCTCTTGTATCTTATTCACCTTGTCTAGCATCAGGATCAGGCTCTGATGAAGAGGATGACGACGATGATGAGGAGGAGTCCAGCAGCCAGAGTGAGGGTGAAGAAGAGGAAGGGGAGTCTGTTTCAGGCTCAGGAAGGTCTGAGCAGAGTGCAGGTAAAAAAAACAACTGCTCCATTACTGTGCCTTATGTCGCTGAGGTTACTCAGCATCACAGGTTTAACACGGTGGCTTCCTCCCTTTCAGAGGACGTGAGTGAGGACGAGCAGTCAGTGGAAGACTTTGAAGAGGAGAGGGAAAATGGAAATCACATACCTGCAGGTGGGTAAACATGTAATCTGTGATGTCTGTGAAGGGACTGTGTTTCCAATTCTAATCTGAGATGTTACTGAACTTGGAAAGACATTCTCATGATTCACACGTCCTGCAGCTCTGAATTGTAATTATTTGTGTTGAGTGTTTTTTTTGTAATGTAAACAGTTTGTGTCTGGAAACTATATTAGATGGAAGAGTTGCGTTACCATGGGAGAGAGTGCATAAATCACAGTTGGATCAGTAAAAGCTTGGCTTTGTCTGCTGAATATTTGGCAGTTTATTTATAATTCTTCTCTTGAAGGTTAATAAAATGCCTTGCCAGGATTCATCTCTGCAGGGTTCTTAAAGGCAATCTGTGATCCAAATGCAAACGAAAAAGTAGCCCAACCATTGAAAGTTCACAACACAGGACTTGAACCTGATGTCAGTAATACGGGGACTAATGCTGCCTTCAAATGGGGTCATGTTTACCATGTTTGTTCATATGAACGCCCCCCTCTTGTGGAATTCATGACCTCCTAAGTGGATCTTTTCTGAAAGCTCTGAGTTCACTAGTTGTGACGCGTTTTTGACGTTGTCAGAAATGG